>CAUYPO010076525.1:0-19309 GCA_963574435.1 Cheirogaleus major
TCCCAGGAGTGGAAGGGCTAGGTCTCAGGGCATATGCAACTTTCAAACATTGCCAAATTGTCTTTTAAAGTGGCTATACAGAGTAAGATGTGCAACGTATGGGGTGTGGTGATGCTTGAGGCTCTGCCTCGAGAGGGGAGGAGGGCGTGGGGAATATACATAACCGTAATAGTTGTACCCCCTTAATATGCTGAAATAAAAAAAATAAAAAGAAAAAAAAAAAAGAAAAAAAAAAAAAAAAAGACAAAACAACTCATAAGGCAGAAACAATATCCAGAGACTGGAGCCAAGAGCTACCAAGATTCTTTCTCTGGGAGGAGGAATAAGCCCTAATCAAGGAATTGACAACATATGTTCAGCTGGATCTCAGCATTGCGGTGGATCAATGGAGCTATTTGCCTAAAATCCCCCAGCCCCATTGCCATGATAATGGAAGTGTGTATTGCAATTATCCTATGAATGTCTTGCCTTTGTCTGTAGGGTGTCTAAGAGGTAAATAACTTGTACATCAGTTTGCAGGTTTTAAAAATTGAGTAAAACCATACATGTAGAGCCACACTGAAGGAGACCCATCCATACCTGAACCTGATTTAGATGTGATTTCCTGAAATAGGGGATATGAACTTACTAATATGAGACTCTGTAGTGCATGGGAGAAATGTGAAACATGTGAAGAATTTGTCACCAGATGACAGATTAGGTCAGATTAAAAATGGCCACAAATTCTTCAATGTTTCTCCCTTTGAGATGTATACAATTCCCTTCCCCTTTCATCTTTGCTGACCTGTTACTTACTAGTAGAACAGAGATTAAGATGCTATGAGAGTTTCAGGCCTAATAGGAAAATTGTCAGCCTCTACAGTGGTCATTCTGGAGCCTTCAGTTGCTGTGTAAGAAACTCAACTACCCACCTAGAGATACAAGCATTGAAAAACTCTGAGACTATCTGGAAAGGGAGGAGGGACCAGCCATGTCCAGTCTTCCAGCCATCTTCCACAAAGCCCCACACATGTGACTGAAGCCATCACCGACCCTCCAAGCTAGTCACCTTTCGGCTGAATAGTAACAAGTTACATTGATCAACACTAAATGAAACTGAAAAATTATTCATCTAAGCCTTGATTAGATTCAAACCCTGATCTATTTACTGACCCACAATATTATAAATTGTAATAAACTGGTTTTTATCACTAAGTTTTGGGGAAGTTTACTATACAACATTATAAAACTGAATATCTGCTAAATGCTTATAGTAAAACACTACCAATAATCTTATAGGCACTTAATGAATGCTTCTGAATGAATATATTATACCATTTAATCTTTATAACATAATCTATAATTATGAAGATTATGACATAATCTTTAATTCACAGTCAGATTGACACAGAATCTGAGGCTCTGAGCCAGGAGTCAGCAAACTAAAGCCTCTGAGCTGTTGTGGCCTGAAAACGATAAAACATTTACTATCTTATTCTCTACAGAAAAAATCTGCTGACCTCTGGTGTGAAAGACCAACTGGATCGAGGCTACTTACATATTAAAATGGCAGAATGCTGGTCTTTCTATTCCCACTCTTTTATTTCCACGCTAAAATTCTTTCTCTGGCCCATTATATTAGTGACTACATTCAGTTTAATTGTATGGCAACTAACCAGGGGTGCTTGCATGTAAATTGCCTTATTATTCAGAAAATATGGCCAGTGTAATATTACTTAACCTAAAGGCAATGTGACAATTTTAGGACTTTGGAACAGAGAAGTAAAAGCAATAAGATATAATCTGAAGAGTTAAGGACACAAAGCATCAAAAAAGTCATTGTAGTTGCATACATTTCAAGTTAAAAAACAAAAGAAATCTTATATAAGTTTAAAAATTGTACTTACAGAATTTTTGACTTTGTAAAAGTTATAAATGATTTGCATTGCTATGTCATAAGAATTATAATAGCGGCAGTGAATTTTTAGAATCCACATGTTACAGGTTGAACATCCTCAATCCAAACGTCTGACATCTAAGCAGCTCCAAAATCTGAAATGTTTTGAGTGCTAACATGACATGACAAGTGGAAAATTCCACCTCTGATCTCATGTGATGGGTCATAATCAAAACACAGTCAAAACTTTGTTTCATGCACATTATTTAAAATATTGTATGAAATTACCTTCAGTTTATGTGTATAAGATGTACATAAACAAAAATTATTTTTTTGTTTAGGTTTGGGTCCCATCCCCAAGGTATCTCATTAACCAGCCTTAATAGTTCACTTTTTATTATCTGCTGTTACAAGTTGTAGAGAGTTCACTCTTTATAAATGGCTTCTATGGTTAGTGATGATAGAAATTTAGAATCTGGAATCACCCTGTCAGGTAAAATTATCTTGACTAAGGAGAGTTTCTACTCGACCTTCTGGTGATAAGGAATCCATACCACTTCCAAGTGAACATGATATTCTGATTTCTCTCTCTGAAATCCAAGTAGAATAAACCATGACTAAATAAATAAATATAAATAAATTGTAATATATAGAGAGAGGGGAGA
Organism: Cheirogaleus major; assembly: GCA_963574435.1. NCBI lineage: Eukaryota > Metazoa > Chordata > Mammalia > Primates > Cheirogaleidae > Cheirogaleus > Cheirogaleus major. Next base: position 2,542 of record CAUYPO010076525.1, read on the forward strand.
GAAAAGAGAGAGAAAGACACTTTAAGTAAAGCAGATGACCTTCTATAATATGGGTGGGACTCATCTAATTAGTTGAAGGCCTTAAGAGCAAAATCTGAGATTTCCTGAAGAATGAAATCCTATCCGAGAACAGTAACATAGAAATTCTGCCTGAATTTCCAGTTTGCTGAACTGCACTACAAATTTCTAACTCTGTGCCCCTACAATCATATGAACCAATTTCTCAAAATAAATTGTTCTCTCTCTCGTGTACAGAGATAGTAGATAGATAGAGTCAACAGACTGTAAATATTAATAACATCTAAAAAATACCTTCACAGCAACATCTATTGTTAGACCAAACAAATGGACACCGTAGCTCAGCCAGGTTGGCACATAAAATTAGCCATGTCAGGAATCAAGATTCATTTCACTTATTACCTTCTTTATCAAGACGTACCTGACCACAAATTCTTTTTGTTTTATGCCTTATAGCTTTATTATAAATAATTGTACTTCCTTATTATCTGAACTCTACAAAGATATTAACTCCTTGAATAATAGGACATAGAATTGTCATTTTCATAACTTCAGTGCATAGCACAGGTCCAGACACTTAATCCACAAATGGTCATTGCATAAGTAACACAATTGTTAAAACATAGTATTTTGGTATTGAGTGTGCATTTATTTCTTATAAATGAAAACAAAATTTGACAATATTTAAAAAGAAAAAAGGCTTTGAGTGATTAATATTAGGTTATTAAGTATGAAATGTGTGATTTCCTTAAGTGCTAAGTTTGACAGTTAACGTATCTGACATTTCACTTTGACACTTCTTGTTTTATTTTTATTGTGAAGGTACTTCCTCAGTCTTTCAAATGCACTTTTAGCTTCTGATTATCTTCCAATTTTTCTTTTAGAGCAATTTTTATGAAACCACAGATAAGTAAAAAAATTCTTGTTATTTTCGAATATGAGTTCCATCATGGAACCAATGCAGTGTAGACAGCTCAAAATAACGAAGTGTTTGGGGAGGATGTGGCTAATGAACGCACATTACATCCATGGTTTGAGAAGTTCTGTTCTGATGATTTTAATCTTGAAAATGAACCACGTGAGTGACCTGAGACCAAGGTAGCTAATGATGAGCTGAAAGCTGTAGCGGAAGCGAATCCATCTCAACCTGCATGCGAATTAGCAGCAAAGTTTGACATTACTATTCCAACAATATTGGATCATTTGAAACAAATGGGCAAAGTGAAGAAGCTGGATAGATGGGCTCTTCGTGAATTAAACAAGAATCAGAAGAGAATTTGTCACGAAGCTTGCCTTTCTTTGCTGTCACGACATAAGGTGAACCATTTCTACACCGTATTGTTACGTGTGATGAAAAATGGATTCTTTTTGACAATCACAAGCATTCGGCACAATGTTCGGATAAAAATGAAGTATCAAAACATGGTCCAAAACCAAATATTCCTCAGTAAAAGCTAATGGTATTTATCTGGTGGCCTAGCACTGGTATTATCCACCACAGCTTCATGAGACCTGATCAATCGATTGCAGTGGACATCTACTGCAACCAACTGGACAAAATGATGAGGATGCTTGTGATTAAGCAGCCGAGATTGGTCAACAGAGACAGGCCAATCCTCTTGCAAGACAATACTCATCCACATGTTGCATAAACAACACTGCTCAAACTACAGAGCCTGAATTTGGAAAATTTCTGTCACCCACAGTATTCACCAGACCTTGCACCGACTGACTAGAACTTTTTCCAGGCTTTGGACCACTTCTTGCAAGGAAAAAACATTCAATTCTCAACAACCTGTGGAAAATGCCTTTTGCAATATTGTTGCCACTTGCTCTCCAGGCTTCTTCACTGCTGGCATAAACAAACTACTGTTAAGGTGGCAAAACTGCATGGATAGTTCAGGCACATAGTTTGATTAATTGTACTGATTCTTGTGTGAGATATAATAAAATACACTTTTGATTCAAAATCAAACATTTCATATTTAATGACCTATAACATTAAGCATAATTTCCAACTGGAATATTAATAATGTTCCATAATGAAATTTCCAACATATAAGAGCAATCCTGAATATGTGTGTAATATGTTACTAATAACAATCTACCATTTACAGATTTGCTAATTATAAGCATCCCCAGATATCATTTATATAACCGTGGCAGATTCTACCACATCAGTATAAACAGATGGTAATTACAAAGTGAATGAAGCAGATTGTTACTATGCCACCATGTAGATTGAACATATCTGTTGTTTTATGAAATTCATCATCTAATGACTCAGATGAATTGCATCTACTTTAGCAATTAGATATTTGAATCAACATTTTGGAACAATGAGTATTGTAGAGTTGGAAACAGTTGATTAGTAAGACAAGGATTCATTTCAGTGGTGCTGGACAAAAACATTTCCAATGAGCAAGCTTATACCTGGTTAGGTAAAAACTAGGCAAACCTTAGGCCCAAAACAGAGTAACCACAAGGGTTTTTTCTATTGTAAACCAGAATGAAAAGTCAGTTGTCATTCTGTGTGTGTGTGTGTGTTTGTGTATTTGTGTGTGTGAGTCTCATTCCAATTTGTTATGATGGTTCAATTCACAAAACTAAATTATTTATAATTTTATTTTTAACTATTAGGGTGTATAGAAAAACACATGGGTATAATTTTTAAAATATTACCTAATTTTATTCTGTATAATTACATCAATATTAAAGATCAAATCAGTAAATTAACTTCTTTGAACTTTGTTACATTACCCTCTTTATCACTAAAGTTAAAGTAATATAAAAATGTTTCTGTCAGTTATGTTTATGAGACATATAATTTTCTTTTGTATTTTTAAATTTATTTTAGGTTAAGACATATTTAACAGGAATGTACATTTAAAAATAAAATTTTACAAAGATAAAAGATATATAAATATATATGATTTGGATATAGAAAACTATATGGATGAGTAATGCCTAAGTATTGCACTAAAGTTTTATAATTCGTTATATCACATTCACTCTTCATCTTTTAATAGCTCTGTTCTTTCCCTATAATGTTATTAGTGAGTAAGAAAAACACAATGGGTGAGGTATAATTTAGTGGAACATATGTCTGTTTATTGATACAAGTGAGACAGTTTCAAACCACTAAGATCAGCCCTGTTCCTATTTCTATGCACAATTGTATATTACCACATTTAGCTACATATTAAAAGCTAGAACATTCAATTTTTGCTTTTTAGGTGTACTTTCTCAATACACGAGGCCTTTTCCTTTTTTAAAAAAGATAGCTCAATAATAATTATACTGTGTTTTATTATGTAAAGTGTTCTCCTAAATTCTAGAAACAAGTTTAATACAAAAGAAGAATCAGTATTTTCTCAAATAAATGCCTTTTAAATTAAGTTCAAGCAAACTGAAATCTCAGCATTTGCTTGCGGAATACCAATGATCCAAAGTTATCGATCAGGTGATATTACTGAATTTCTAGTGCTTTCATTTTGAAAAAAACAATGTGTCCTAATTAGTTTCTAATTGATTTAGAAGTCTTATTTATGAAATTGAATAATTTCCAATACTTATAGGCATAGAAATCCTAAGCTCAATATTCCTTTTCTTAACATTAGCAAAATTTCAGATATTAGGAGTACATTTAAACTTGAACGAATAAACCATGTATTCTGATTCATGATAACTATTCCTTCTAAACACCATAATCATTAGTTTTAAAGCTCTTTGAAGCATGAGGGATTTGATCACATCATTGATCTTTTCATTTCTTTTTAAATAGAGATATCCATTTGAAGAGAAGACATTAATTCAGTCAGTGTAGTAAAGGAACACTTTCTGTCATAATTAAGGAAAACATTATTTATATAAACAATTCTTATGAGTTTCTGAAGGTAAATTTCTTTATTGTTTTCTTCATCTATGTTTATAGCACAGTAGAGCTCAAAACACCTTCCTATTGAACCAGTTTAGCTGCATTAAGGTTAAAATGCAGCTTCAAAAAGAACAGGGATTACTAAGGTTAATTGTCTGCTAACAGAAGCAACCATAATTGTGGGTCTGAAAATTAAGAATGGTTACAACCAGAAATGTATAAATTATTTAAAAATGCAATCAGAAAACATAAACAGAAATTAGCAGGTTAATAAACCAGAATCAACTTTGTCTTGACAAGATCGAGAACTAGACATACCCAGACAGTAAGTATTATCATCCAGGAGTACTAGCTACAGAAGAATAAAACCCATAAATCAAACCACTCCCTCAGAGATTATGAACTGATGATCTTAAGTACCTAAATATGTTTCCCACAGCCTTTTCCTTTCCCATCTGTCAATAGCTTCCAGAAAAATTCCTGGATACTCAGACTACTTGCTTTTCCTAAAGGTTGATTATTATAAGAACTATGATTACTTAATGCACATGTAGAAAAATGTCAATCTTGCTCTCTTCCTATAAATAATCTGATAACTTTTTTGATCTTCAAATAAAAAGAAAAAATAAGTTTGTCTTAATAAACCAGAGTTTTCAGCTGTTTTTCACTATGATAAGCTAAAATTTTCATATTTTATCTGGCATCTTCCTTTCAAACTAATCACGTATGTAAAGAGAAGGATCAGTACTTATTAAATAGCTATGAAATATATAAGTGTATTAAACTTTACCCAAACTTTGCCTACAATGAGATATTTTAATAGATATAGAAAATATTTTGTATATAATGAAATTTTGAGAATACAAAGTAAATGTGCATTTATCACATGATAGTTGCATTATTATTAATAGGGTAATATGGTAAAAACTAGGAGGATATTCATGAATGATAATAATTTCATTTTCTTATATTTTCTGGAAAATTTGCATCTATTTGAAATCATATGCCTGGTTTCAGCAGGGATATACAAGTAACAGTGATGTGTGTCACCTGTTTGAAGTGGTTAAGTATATATAAGCTTTCTTCATTAAACTCTGTTTCTCTTGCTGTCAGCCAACACAGTAGATAAAGTGGTGTCGTAATTCTCATTCTTATCAAACCTGCCTCAGCATCCTTTTTATTTTCCTATTCCTAGCTTGTCACCCTTGACTTGCGTATTTTGAGGCAGTCCCCGTGTTCCTGTTCGAGGTACATAAAGTCCTCTACCCTGAACTGCTTGATTACCTTTCTTCTGCTTTAGACTGGTGAACCTGATAACGTAACCCCTGAGTTCCTGAGCATAGCCTCAATCTTCCTTTAAATTAACCACCCAAACCTGTCCCAGGAAATCCACCCATATAATCCCCTGGACCCCACTAAAGGATTTTGCCCACAGGACCCTACATTTCTCTCCTGTTCCTCATCCAGTGGCTGAAGCTCCTATGTCCTGGATGTCCCCAACCTCTCTTCCTGTTGGCCCTTTGAGGCATGATGCCCTCTTCTCTATGATATCTGTGGTCAATAAACTTAACTTTTTATCTTTACTTCCCTTCCCACTGGCCCTTACCAGATGGTGATTTTTCTATTAAGTCTAAGAGAAAAATCAACTTTATTCAGTAAGATTTCTTGAGATTTGGTATTTCGTTGTTAACAAAAGTTTCTCTAACTTAAGAAAAATGATAAATAAAATTCAGGTGCTGCCAAACAAACAAAATAAATACCTATTTACTTAGCAGTTGGAGAGAACACTTATGTCAGAGGAAGGAAAGAAGCAGATTCGTGTTTGGTCCATGGAGCACTGCCTTCCAACAGACTTGCCTTGTTGTGCTGTTAGCAACTTGTTTCTCCAGCCAGTGAGAAAGTCTGAGAAAGCCTGCTGGATTATGAGACACATTTAGCCATTGCCCCAAATGACACAGTTAATCACAAGATAAGCAAATGAAGTTTTTCCCTCACATTAACCAGCCTGCTAATCCGCAGAATGTTGAGTGAGACCACCTGAGACCATCCAGCCCCAACTGAACTGAAACACATCAGAAGACATGCCCTGACAATCCTTGGACATGTGAGAATTAATACATAATTTTTGTTTTCAGCTGGTAAAACTGATGCAAAGATACAGATTCTGCCTTAAAAATTTAAACTATGTGGCATTGGCTAGAACTACTATGTTGAGGCTGGAAACGTGGTAGCAAAACAGCTAGCAATGGCTGGGAAAATGATGCTTAAATTTATAACAGAGTGGTGAAAAATATGTTTCTGCAATTTGGAGAAAGAGCAACTATTCGAATAGTGGTGAAACAATTGCCAAAATGGTTATCTGCATTACTGTGAAAAATGGAAAATGGATTTAAAGTAATTGAGCATCTGACTGATGCAATCAGGCAGAATGTCCTAAATGTCAATTGATTGACTCTAGCAATCTGGGTGTGATAGGGAAAAAAAAGATGACCTAATGAAGAAAGTTCTTAGTTTGCAAGCAGAATTTAGAGAAAATAGAGACGATCCAGGTCTGATTGAATAATGCTCTAATTCTCAGTCTTCTCTGCATATAAAGATTTGCAAAGTAAAATGAGATTTTGTATAAAAATCGAATAAAGGTTTTAGTGCTTAAAATCTTTGTTAAGACCTCTGAAAGCATTAAGAAAGTACCTAGTGGTCATTCTAACCATGACCAAAAGTATATTGTCTCCCAGCAGCTTGACCTATGGAGGAAGGTAGAGACATGAGTTATGAATGTGGCTTTTGGAACATGGAGTAAACCCACAAAAGACATATAAGAAACTCATAAAGTTTTAATAAACCTTTACTGGTAAAGTATTCCCAGCTTGGAGCAAAAAGTAAAAGACAACTAAAAATTAAAAAAAAAAAAAGAAAAACCAAGGAAAAAGAACTTTAGACTTCTAACTTTCTACCATTAAGAAGTCTGTGAAATAAAAATATAAGTTTTAATAATTTCTTGTGATAAATGAATTATAACTCAAAGGGAAGAATCAGATCAAAAATAATTTAGACAAATATGATACATAATGATGAACTTGGGAGCCATTCCCATGGAACAAAACCAGGTCCTCATTAAGGAATAGTCTCTCCCTCCTGAGAAGAAAGACCTGGCAACATTTGCTTGCTTGCATTTCAGAATTACCTGGCTCAGTGATCCCCATATTCTTCCTATTCTTCCCCTTTGGTATGATATTGCAGTTGTGACTAACCTATTCCTAGTTCAGTGTTGTAGGCCGTGTAGTTCACCATTATCTATCAAGATAAAGTCAGAATTTGCTAAGATTGGAAAACTCACAGAGCCATTTCCATTTACTTCTTGGGTGTACACATCTAAAAAGTGTTAAAGCATCTTTTGCAGTAAGTTTACTTACAGATTCCTCTTATCAGAAACAGACTCAATTTTTATTTTAATCATCTGAAGAAAGTGAGTTTGTTTCAATGACTGAAAATAATGGCTCAATTCCTTTTGGTTTAAACTAACAAATAACAGTTCACTATTTGAAACTTTCCCCAAATGGATGATGTTGTCTTATCATGTAATCAGTCCTTCATTTCTGGAAGTGTTCAAGTAGAATCAGGATGACATCCTCAGAGATACATGTGACAGGGAAAGAATTGGATGGACTATAGAATGATAAATAAAATTCATCTTGACTCCTAAAGATAGTGTTGAAAGTGGCTGTCAAGAGAACTGTTGAAAAGCATTGAGAAGTCAAGTTCAAGATGTTCACAGTTAAAGTGCTGCGGCCCATAACCAATATTTTACTGGGCAAGGAAAGGGTACTGAGTGGTAACACAAATAGCCTTTAGATATAATTCAAATTTTATAATTGTAGTGAGTAATCTCTTTTATATAGCCTAAAATAATCAAAATGTTGATCAATCATAAAATTTCAAAATATTTGTAATATTACTGCTCATTAAGTATACAGTCATTGAAATAAGAACAATAGACCTGAACATAGACCCAAAGAACTGCTAGTAGTTATTGCAAAACAAATGGAACTTTCTTGTTGAATCTTTAAATTGATCTAAATACTATATTTCAAAGAATTGGTTATTACATTGAGAAGAAAAATGGTCATCGTATTTAAAACATGCAATGATGCATTGTCCTTTGAAACAAACATTGATGACTTTAGTCCTAAATTCAAAACATATTTAGATATGAAAATGTATCTGTGAACTTGAAGTGTTACTTCAGAAGTGCTTCATTGTGGTTTACAAATGTGTTTCACTTTCTATTTTAAGAAGTAAATTTCATTCAGAATATGGAGCTTTTCAGGGAAAGTAAAAAAAAAAAAAAAAGTGCTAATAGTAATGTTCTTCAGGCAATAAATACCCTAGGGACTTCCTTAGTGGAAAAGGCTGCTGAAAAAAAAATCTATTGACTTTCAAGAGAACTTGATAATTAACCTCCTGGCAGTTTTCTCCAGGCTATTCTGTTAGTCTCAGCACAACAGTGGTAACTTAATTCTACAAACAGAAATTAAATAGGCTTTGAAACAAAATCCTTTGAAATAATAAAGTTAGTATTCCACCTTTACTAAATGTACCTATTAGGACTGACATGAAATAGGATTTTATTTCTCTGCCTTGATATCTTATACTCAGGAATTTGTTAGTGGAAAAATAAGAAAAAAATGGTTTCATCTTATGATGAATATAGTTATAAGGATAAGAATTATTGAAAGGAACACATATATGGTTTTGTGGACTCTTTGATATTTAATATATTATAAATAGCATAGTATTTATTTTTAAATATCAAATTGATAATTAGATTGCAGAACACTATATAGCATGAGCCAAAATTATAAAATAGATACTATAGATAGTATTCAGGCTGCTTATACACAGCATACAGTAGGTCTTGTGACTATGTGTATCTATTGTTTAGCTCCCACTTATTAGTGACAACATATGGTGTTTGCTTTTCCATTCTTCAGACACTTTGTTTAGGATAATAGTCTCCAGTTCCATACAAGTTGCTGCAAATAACATTATTTCATTCCTTTTTGTGGCTGAGTAGTATTCCACGGTGTGTGTATATACCACATTTTCCTTATCCACTCATGAATTGATGGGCACTTAGGTTGATTTCACATCTTTGCAATTATGAATTGTTCTGTAATAAACATTTAAATCCAAGTGTCTTTTTGATAAAATGACTCTATTTCCTTTGGGTAGATACCCAGCAGTGGTATTGTTGGATCTAATGGTAGGTCCACATTTATTTCTTTGAGGAATCTCCATACTGCTTTTCATAGAGGCTGTACTATTTTGCAGTCCAGCCAACAGTGTATAAGTCTTTCTCTCTTCAACCAGCACCTATTGTTTTCTGACTTTTTAGTAAGGGCCATTTTGGTAGGTATAAGGGGGTACCTCATTATGATTTTAATTTGCATTTCACTGATGATTAGTGATGTTGAGAATTTTGTCATATTTTTCTTGGCCATCTATTTATCTTCTTTCAAAAAACTTCTGTTTATGTCTTTTGTCCACTTGTTTGGGGTTGTTTCTTTTCTTATCTTCTTTTTGTATCCTCTTAACCTGTTTTTATCTTATCATCTTTCATTTTCTATGTAGTTCCAAGTTCTAAATTATATAATTGACTTCTCTGAATGACTTCTTTGAATATTTCTTGCAACACAGGCATGCTAACAATAAATTTGTTCAGTGTCTGTTCTACAATGAATTTATTTATTCCTCCACTTTTGAAGAAATTGTTCATTAGACATGTAATTATACTTTTTTTCTTTCACACTAAATATTTCATTTCACTTTCTTCTTAGACAGTTTATGTTGAAAAGTTTATAATTCATATCTTTATTCCTCTATTGTCAAGATATTTTGTTTTATTATTGATTTTCTAACTTCTATTAATTTTATTTATTATCTTTTTTCAAAAGGTGGTTTCTTTCTTTATCTTGAGTTTTTTATCATTTGAAAATTGTAGTCCTACATGTAGATTTTTTGGTGTTTGCTCTCCATGCTCTTTGTCTGAATTTCTGGAGGATGTCTGTCATTAATTCTGAAAAGTTCTTGGCCATTTTTACTTCAAATATTTTTCTATTCTCATGTTTTTATGATATCCCAATTATGCCTATGATATACCCTTTGAAGTATTATCAAAATTATTGAATACTCTATTCATTTTTATCAAGCGCTTTGTGTTTGCGATCCAGACTGGGAATTTTTTTATGGGCCTATATTCAAGTTCACTTATTTTTTTCCTTGGCCATGTTCAATCTACTAATGAGACCTTCAACAGCATTCTTTATTTATGTTACTATTTATTTTAATTCTACCATAACATTTTAATTCTCTTTTTAAAAACATCTTCACCTAGCTATAATTGAAACATGAAGAATTGTGCATATTTAGTGTGTAACTTTTCATGCGTTTGTACATATGCAAACAACCATAATACTATCACCATAGTCAAGATAATAGACATATACAATATCTTCCAGAGTTTCCTTGTTTCCTTGTGACCCTTTTTGTTGTTTTTCTTTCTTTTTTTTTCTATAAGAATATTTAATAGGAAATCTACCTTTGTAACACATTTTGAAGTTCATAATCTTGCATTACTAACTAAAGATGTGCTGTATAGCACGTCTTTAGAACTTATTCACCTGTGTAACTGAAACATTATCTTTGAAACAATTTCTCATTTCTCCCATTCCCCATACATTTGCAGTCATCATTTTCTCTCTATTTTTAAAAGTTTGACTACTGTAGATACCATGTACAAGTGGAATTATGCAGTATTTGTCCTGTGTCTGGTTTATTTTACTTAGCATAATGTCTTCCAGTTTCATCCATGTTGATGCAAATGACAGATTTTCTTCTTTTCAAGGCTTAATAATATTCCACTGTGTATATATACAGTATCCTTTCTTTATCCACTCATCTGCTGATGGACACTTGAATTATTTCCGTATTTTGGCTAGTTGAATACTGCTGCAATGTATATGGTAGTGAAGATACCTCTTTGACAAACTGATTTCATTTCTTTTGGATGTATACATTGAAATGGGATTGCTGGATCATATGGTGGTTCTATTTTAATTTTTGAGGGACCTTCATACTCTTTTCTTTAGTGCTACAGCATCTTACATTTGTAGCAACAGTGTACAAGGTTTTGATTTCTCCATGTGTTTCTATCTTTCTGCTTAAATTACTTATCTGATATTGCCTTTGGTCTGCTTTTTCCATTAGAGCCCTTGACATACTACTTATAGTTATTTTAAATTCGCTATCAGATAAATTCAACATCTGTGCCAAGACTGAGTCTGATTCTAATATGTGTTTTGTCTCTATGGACAGTTTTTTACATGCATTTTAGAAAGCCTTATAATTTCTTATTGAAAGCTAGACATAAAGTATCTGGTAACAGAAAATATGATAAATACATCTTTAGCAGAAGGTATCTTGTTTATCTGACTAGGACTTGGGCTATGTTCAATGTTCGTAGCTATGGGTTCCTGATGCTTCAGATTTTTCTAATATCTGGTTTATGTCTTCCCTGTATCCTTTGTTTTTCCCCCAAAACTCCTCCTCATATAGGGTCTCTCTCTGTCTTGCAACCCTTTCAGTTTTAATGACCTGTTATTATAGCAGAGCTGCATTGAGGTAGTAAGATATGGGGGAGGGGAAAGCAATGTATTATCTTATGACTAAGTATCAGTCTTTCAAGTGGCCTGTCTTCCTGGGCTGTGACAGGCATAGTGTTTCTCAGCTTTCTGCCCCGCCGTAGGTAAAAGAGAAAGTGTTATGGAGAATACCCTGGGAATATTTTACAGCAGTTAGTCTTTCCCTAACCTTGCCAGAAACATGAGGGGATATTTCTTGGCTCTTTTCCTTCAGAACCTCGTGGTTTTCCTGGATGTAAAACCCATGAAAGTGTGATTCCTCTAACGAATTGGTTCCTAGGTGTTTCTGGCTCTCATGTAAACCCACAGTCATCTTTCAGTAATTCATCAAAATTACTGTTTAAGTCTTCCTACAGGAAGGAACTGACTGATTACAACTCCCACAGCTGCTGTTTTGGGTAAGCATAGCTTAGCTGTGACTCCCTAAATTCACCTTTATCTCCAGGTTTTGCAATGGTGGTTTGCTCAATGGCCTCATTTCTCTGATGGGCTGAAAGAAAATCACTAATTTTCAGTTTCTATAACATCTTTTTTCTTGTTGCTATAAGGACATGAGTAACAACTTCCCAATATGACAGCTGAAATCTGAGTCATGCTTTTATTTTATTTTATTTAAAGTAAGAAGAAATAAAATATGGTATTTACTCACATATTTTCTTTTTTCATATATAAGAAGTATTATTATTTACCAAATGTTGGCAACGTTGAGGTGTTAATAAGTGTAAGGCTTCTGTGATGACCTATTCACAAAACTTATTGATTTCTTTCCTCATCCAATTAGATGAAGAATTCTTTCATTTCTATCAATGTAAACCTCCTATGTATATGTAAAAAATACACATACACATAATCCTTGTGCACTTGACTAACTCATTGTCCTGAGCTTTATTAAACAGAAAAATAAATAATAAATGAAGATTTGATTCCTACTCTGGGCCGGGCATGGTGGCTCATGCCTGCAATTCTAGCACTGTAGGAGGCTGAGGTGGGAAGATCGCTTGAGGTCAGGAGTTCAAGATCAGCCTGAGCAAGAGTGAGACCATCTCTAGTACAAATAGAAAAAATTAGCAGGGCATGGTAGCGCATACCTGTAGTCCCAGCTACTATGGAAGCTGAGTCAGGAGGATTGCTGGAGCTCAGGAGTTTGAGGTTGCTATGAGCTAGGCTGATGCCATGACACTCTAGCCCAGGCGACAGAGCGAGACTCTGTCTCAAAAATAAATAAATAAATAAAAATTTAAGAAAAAAGAAAAATAAATTAAATAAATAAATAAAAGATGATTCCCACTCTGGAAATAATGCTGAATCAAGTTTCTCTATGTTCCATTCTCAAACCAAAAATATTCTGTTTGAAATTATGGCATCATTGACTTTAAAAACAACAATATTTTATCAAGAAAAATGAACCATAACTAAACAGTTATGCTTTCAAAAGTATGTGTGTATGTGGGTACACGCATATCCATTTTTTTGTTTCATCTTTGAATATTTAAGGTTGTGATGATAATATAACTAAATATATTCTATTTTATAAAACTTTACTACTTCTATTTTGAGCAGAAACATTTTATCTTCTGAAAAATGAAGGCTCCATTTCCAGTGGTATAAATTTAAAATTTTGACCACTAATCATTCCAAACCCAGCACTAGCAAACTAGTATGAAGGATATGGAATATTTTATAGAAAAAAGTAGAAATAACATTGATTAAGTAATACAGTAAAAATAGGAGAAAATCACCAATGGATATTAGGAATCCCAGATAAAGTCATGCTAGAAAAATAAGTTTTAGGAAATTTATGTCTCCTACCTCATTTGACTCTTTTTCCCAAGCCATTCAAAATACAAGATCATTTTTCATAATATACTCAATAATATTATTGAACCCGACAAATTTGTCATCTACTTGGTTAGCTTAATTGGTTTGGGGATCTTGTAGTAAAAATTCAATAATGAAAAATAATCATATTTTTCATACATGTTGTACACAATTACAGAAATACGATGATTATAGAAGTGTCAATAATATTAAATAATATTTTTATTTTCTAAATTAAGAAGGAAGTTTTTTTTTCATTTCATCTAAGATTTTAAGGCAATTAATTTGGCAAAGTGAAGGAAAGCCAGGAAGAGTGCCATTGGTGTTAGATATGGTTTAAATAAAATTTAAGAAGGTGGATGACTTAATGGAATGAGAATGTGTATCCCTTGACTCTTTAATGTGTTCCTTGTTACTTCTATCAGAACTTCAAAGCATAACTTATTCCAAATAGAGACCTTTCTCATTAACTTTTATAAATCTTAATGAGTTTAAGGCCATCATTGTTTTCCTCATAATATTAATCAGCTATTCAAAATACAGCAATAAGCCACTTTACACCACTTTGAAAATAAATCTAATACAAATATTTGAATAAAATCTTTACTTCAAATAGGTCTGGATTCCATCTAGGTGATTTTTAAGTAGTTAGATACAGCTATGAATTAGAGAAGCTTTTCCTGGAATATATGGTAAAGCATGAAAAAGTGATCAAATCTGAGATTGAAAAGTTTCCCAGAATTAAATGGAATTGGAGTTGAAAACAAAAGCTCTTTTGTTTCTCTCCCACTTTAACACCATTTCTGTTCTTATGTTCCCTTTTTGTAAATATATATGTGAAAATTGTATATACAAGTGACAGTAGGAACTTGACATTTCATAGGAACAAGAAGACAAAAGATGTATTATATTATTACTGTGCTATTTTTTCGATCTGTTCAGCAGTGTTTTATTTTCAGTCATAACTGGAATATAAGTATGTCTGAGTAAAGATATTACCTTTCTCCTTTTCAGTGCCACTTCTATTTATTCGGTGGCTTGACATTCATCTTTGGATACCACAGAGTCAATGTAAACCACATTAAAGATGACATTTTGCACTATTGTCAGACATTTCCACAGGTCTCAGAGTCAAAAATAAATTTATACTATGTTTCTTTTTTAATGGCTTCAATATATGTATTCCAAGTTTATGTATATAGCTTATTTATGCACACACTATGCAATTTCATTTACATTCTTATTGTGTTCAGACAGAAAATGCCAGGTATGCACCAGGCTATATTTAGAGCTCTCTATTTTATTGTCAGCACAAAGATTTTCAAACATATCTCCTCACAAATATGCACATGCATAACTCCATGCCCTCCGCTGCAGGGCAATAAGTTAGGTTTTAGAAATGTTTAAAGCAGTCTTTGTGCAATATGATTTTCCCCTCCAGTATTCTAACATTTTCCTACATGAAACATATCCAAAAATGGATGAAGTAATTTTCCCAAAGGGAAACTGAGTATAAAAATTGTATGCTTCATAAACTCTCTGCAATATGGCCTCTGTATTTTAACCAACACATATCTATCTAGCAATAGCTTAATGCAAATCTTCATGATGTTAAAGATCTGTGGTAGTTGTTGGTAGAAAGTTAATAGTGTCTTTGTCATACCATAAGGATCATTTAATTCAATTCAAAACAGATATATAAAACATTTCATTGATTATAAGAACATATAATTTAAATAATGTGCATTCAAATAGTACTTGCTGGGAGTAAGGAGGGAAAAAAAGCCCAACAATTCATTTTCACAAAGGAATATCAAGAAGATGAGGTATTAAGTAGTTAACTCGTAATCTGGGCTTTTAGAGACAGAATTTAAGGATACAGAGAAGTATCACAGCAGGCCAAGGCCCAAATCAAAGAAATAGTAGCATTAAGCTGTGTTATAATGTGTTCTGATTATAAAAGTAGCCTGGATTGTCAACAGTGGCTGTTCATAAAATGCATGAGAATTTGTGTTATAGCACTGAACAAGTAAATAAGAAAGACTTAGGTCAGTCTCTATCAAATGCATTTAATGTGAACAGAAAGCTATTGTGGGCTCACCCCTTCAAAATTCTCCAGAGGCACTAACTGGTTGGTAAAATATTAAACACATACATGCCACACAGAGCCAAAATATTGAATTTACACTGTACACACACACACACACTGAGCTGCCTTGGTCCTAAGTGTTTTTAATTTGCCAATTACTAAGTTAAGTTGTATACATTCATTATCTCATAGGGTCCCCTTTAGAACTCTAGGTGGCCAATATTTATATTTGCATTTAATTTTCAAGTTATTTCAGGCTCAGTAAGTTTACATAACTTACCCTTAGTGCCTAATAATTGATAGTAGAATCAGGATTTGTATTCCCATATGAGCCCAGAACCAATATTCTGCTTTGCTTTAAATCATGCTTCCAACATGCCCCAAATTAAAATAGAACAAGAGATTTCCTGGAATTCAAACCTGAACAACAGCTCAATGATTTGATTAAATACACTTTTGATATTCTCTTTCCTCTGCTTTATGTATGATTAAGATCATAATTTCTAGAATTAATGTGCATCTGGCTTTATCCCCTATTGGATATATATAGAGAGAGATTTAGAAAAAGCATCTCCTCTTCTCTGTGAAACATTTTATTCATAAGTATAATGGGGCAAACAACCATCTTGTTGTCCTTTGGGTTATATAATATACAGTGTTAAATGTGCCCCCAAAATGTTAGATATATTATTAAAATTGTTTATTATTATTATTATTATTATTGACAAGTATTCACTTAAATCTCAATATTTTGATATGTCTCTTGGTAAGGTGACATTTTATAAATATAATTAGGCTGATATAATAAATAGTAAAATAATACTAAAAAGCAGAATGTGAAAAGTTCATGAAGCATCTCTTTATTCTTTGTTCTGAGAAATTGTTATTAATGATAAAACATCCAGACACCCCAAATGAACACCCACAGACATTATCTCCCCTCTAGTGTTTGAGAAAATAGACCACATTCCTCCCTCAGAAGAGGAACTCTGATACTTATAGAATTTTTACCTGTATGCTCACAAAATTCTAGCCAGTTTTCTGACCTGTCTTCAACCTATCTCTACTTCAATCCATCTGCAACAAAAATAATCTTCTCAAGTGTCACTTTGTTGATACCACATCCATCACAGAAATCTACACTGACTCACAATGTTTTTTGGGATGAGGATATACCTTCTTTTACCTCGATGGGGCATTTGAGCCCTAATGCAACTCTCATTTTACAGACGTAAGATGTGGAGACTCAGAGAAGTTGTGACTTTC
>CAUYPO010076527.1:0-18950 GCA_963574435.1 Cheirogaleus major
TGGGCTGAACAGATGAAATTGCTTTAGCTGAACGAAGTGGCACGAATTTACTTATTAGGTTCGCAGGATGCATCCATCATACCGACCTCTGGATCAACTCGAATCATAAGAGAGACAAGCACACGCTTGAGCAGACAGCATGGCACAGATGTGCTGTGCACAGATGTGTTCATGCACCCAGACCCGCAAGGTGGCAGCGTGGCCCTGTGGGGGGTGCCAGGCAGCTCCCCCTTCCTACATGCATGGTTGATGGTTTAGCAACTTACATGAGAGCACACAACTAGGAAGAGGAAAAGCTGGTTATTAGGACTTTAATGTCTTCCTTCCCATTTCTTCCCACCCCTGCCAGACTGTGACGCGAGGCTGCCACTGAGATCTTAGCAGCCCTCCAGTTCTGGCCAAGTGCACAGTTAAGACTTATTTATTCTGGCCGGGCACGGTGGCTCACCCCTGTAATCCTAGCACTCTGGGAGGCCGAGGCAGGAAGATTGCTCAAGGTCAGGAGTTCAAAACCAGCCTGAGCAAGAGTGAGACCCCGTCTCTACTAAAAATAGAAAGCAATTAATTGGCCAACTAAAAATATATAGAAAAAATTAGCCGGGCATAGTGGCACATGCCTGTAGTCCCAGCTACTCGGGAGGCTGAGGCAGGAGGATTGCTTTAGCCCAGGAGTTTGAGGTTGCTGTGAGAGAGGCTGACGCCATGGTATTCTAGCCTGGGCAACAGAGTGAGACTCTGTCTCAGGAAAAAGGAAAAAAAAAGACTTATTTATTCAAATACACCGTTCCTAGGGGCAATTCTTTTTATTTTCCTTCCCCTTAGCCTCCTCCCCAAACCTGACACTCCTCCCTGCCCCTCCTCCCACAGACAATAAACCATTTAACAAAGAACATGGCTTTGTTCCATCTCGCACCTATTCTATTATGTCTTCCGCTGACATGCCACAGGGCCCATCCCTGATGAATATTAATGTCAATCTCTCCTTTCAGACCTCAGAAGTCAGCCTTCCCTCCCGCCCCACGCTTTCCTCTTCCCCTTTCTCACACCCCCACAATGGTTTCTTTCCTCCCTGTCTACCTCCTTTCCCAGACAGAGGCAATGTGTTAACGTGGCCCCACCTGAGACAAAGAAAGGAGCCTTTGTTATACCTGCAAGAGCCTAAATATTATCATCATTTAATTACTGCCATCCTCCCAAGCCAACTTCTTGGCAGCAGGCTCCTCTCATTAAATGGGCTTTTAAGTTTTCCCAGGGAGGAGGCATCAGAGATAATCTGTGAATGGAGGCTAAATTGGGGTGTTGCCACTGGTATAAAGAGGTGACTTCAAGGTAATTGGACCTCAAAAGACGAACTGGGAGAAAGGTTATGTTTTTCCTTTGGGCACAGATCATCTTTTGGAAATGGCCACTACTCTCAGATTCAGTGTCTTTGGCACAAACCAGTGGACCGCATCATTAACTGGTCTTTTTCTATTTTGTTTTGTTTTTTGAACACAAGCAGAGGTGGGTCACATTCGTGATGCCTTTGGTTGCCAGGAAATGTTCTCTTGGTTGTGTGCTCAGGTGAAAACGTAACTTGACTTCAGTCTACTAGAATGTGCCTCAGCCAGGAGTCCCTGTTTGGCCCTGAATGAAAGGTGTCAGAACCTTTTTTAAGTTTTGAAATGCCACTTGATCTGTAGAAAAGAGCAAAGTGTTCCACACCTGAAGTGACAGTATTCCTGGCCAACGTGGCTGGTCCCCAAGTTCTGCAGAAATCCTGATTTGCTGCGTTTGTGAGTGCATCTTACGTTAGCTGAATACTTTTAACTTTACCTGGTCAGATCATAACCTTCCCATTTCCTTATGATGTTCTCACAGGAGGAGTCGGATTATGGATTTCTGTAGTAATTCTCAGTGCATTTTTGAGTTGTGCAGTTGTGCTCATCTTTGGCCACTGAGATTGGGAAAAAAAAATAAAAAACAACTTACTCATTTACCATTCCTGATATTGCAGGACAGGAGAGAGTTAACAACTGCACATCCAGCTCTTCTCTCTCCATTCTAACCTTGACATAAAGTTAAGGGAAATTGTACCTTGTAAGTTCCAACATCAGAAATCACTTTTAGAGCATCAGTTGGTTCCAAACTCTAGAATAGCTAAAGAAATCACAGCAACAGCCAAGAAATCTTAAGGCAGGGCCGGGGGAAATGGTCTAATTTAAACTTGGGGTGAACCCTGCAGACAGGAGTTAATGATAATGTGGCCAAAAAAGTGGGGGAGGGGGGAGAAAGGGAGCACACATCACCACAATGACAAAACTTTATCTTTAAATAAATCATCTATTATCCCATTATTTTTATCTCTTTAAAAGATATGCATCAAAATCACTTGTCCCATGCATTCTTCCATTAGCAGCTCCCAAGTGACCATTATTTGTGAGTGTCTGTGTTAAATGTGCTAAAGGTGCTTGCTTGGCAGCCAGTGTTCCTTTGGAATATGTGTTCAGTTGGGAGTGTGAGGGGTCTAGAGCAGAGAGGGAGAGAAAAATATGAAGAATCAAGAAAGAATATTTAGGGGTGTTTGAGACTTTACCAGAAATAGACTCCAATCAGACCCTGATGAGAAAGATGAAATGGGAGTTTGGGGCTATCTTCTTAGAGAATTGTCCCACTCAAGTGTCCTTAACGTTTAATTCATTTTACTTGTAATATTTCCATCTTGACATTACTCTCTTTGCTCTGGAATTGAAAACACCATATGGAGCCTTCACCCCTGGTGGAGGAACTAGTCACCCCACACCTAGTGAGCAAGCAGGTACATACAAGTGCCAGAAAGCATCCTGGTCCCAGTGTGTCTGCATGTGCCATTGGGTAGTTTGCTAAGATCCTACCAAATCTGGTTAATCACCCCCTCCTTGAACAGGCTCGCAGCTCCTGGGTGGTAATGCCACACATTTTCTGTGTCTCTGGGCAATGCAGAGGACACTTTCCTAAGGGTCATGGCTTAGGCTATTTTGTGCTGCTAGAACAGGATACCTGAGACTGGGTAATTTATAAAGAATATAAATTCATCTTCTCGCCATTCTGGAGACTGGAAAGTCCAAGATCAAGGCACTGGCAGGTTCTGTTGTCTAGTGAGGGCTGCTATCTGCCTCCCAGATGGCACCTTGTCACTGCGTCCTCCAAAGAAGAGGACACTGTGTCCTTACGTGGCAGAAGGCTGAAGGGCAAGCTCACCAAATGTTTCTTGAAGCCTCCTCCTTTATAAGGGCTTTAATTCTATTCATTAGGGAGGAGCACTCATGGTCTAATAGTCTCTTAAAGATCCTACCTCTTAATACTGTCACATTGACAACACCTGAATTTTGGAAAGGACACATTCAAACTACAAGCAGGTCACTAACTGAGAAACTCACCAGTGCACTTCCCTGTTGACTTTCTCTTTACATTAAATATAATAAATTATTTGACCACTTATTACTTTCTGGGATCTAGGCTATCTTACATTTTCTATTTAATATATCATCATCATTTAATGTGTCTAATCAACCTTGTCAGTTAGGTGTCATTATTCTCATTTTACAAATAAGGAAAAAAGAACTAGAGGTTTGGAAAACAGAACAAACAAAAACCTATCTCAAGTATACTGTTAAGAAGTGGCAGACCTGAGATTTGGAGCTAGGTTTTTCTGAGTCCAAAGCCTCACTCTTAAATAAAAGTCATAATGCCTCCTTAGATTATAAATCCCTCAAAGAG
Organism: Cheirogaleus major; assembly: GCA_963574435.1. Lineage (NCBI taxonomy): Eukaryota > Metazoa > Chordata > Mammalia > Primates > Cheirogaleidae > Cheirogaleus > Cheirogaleus major. Next base: position 3,739 of record CAUYPO010076527.1, read on the forward strand.
AGGGGTTTGAGTTAATCTCTGTAGGCTAATCCAATGCATTGAGTGGACCTTGGAGTAACATTGAAAACATTCTTCTGCTACATTTCCTCCCACAATGATAGATTCATAAGGAGCCTAGAGGACTATTCAGCAAATGATACTTGTACCCTGGAAAAATGAAAAAAACTCAGTGTGTTAATCTGAGCCCACAAGCAGAGGAGTCAAAATTTATTATACTAGTCTAAAAGAATTAGTATAAAGAACTGTTTAATAATATTAACGTAAATTAAACAAGTAAAAGCTTTGGCACAAATATCACTTCTTCTTTGAGTATTAGAGGCCCGTTCAATCTAGAAAAACCAGAGTAAAGGTGCTAGACAGTCAAGTTCAAAAACTTGTTGAACAAGATTTCTGAGTAAAAACTGAGAACTGAACATACCTACTTCTACTCCTTCATAAAACTCCACAAAACAACAGCAACGAGATTTTTAAAGACATAAATGCAAAGAACAAAGTAAGAGAGAGAGAGGAGACAATAGTGACAATAGGATGCAGTCACATCAGCTACTTCTAAAAGTGGAGGCAAAGATGAAGCAAAAGACAAAGAATTGGTTGTTAGCTTGAAAAACACCTCCCATAGTCTCCCCAAATCCAAGCACAAAACAAATTCTCCTGCCACACTGGGAAAAGACTGGAGGTTTATTCTTTGGACAGGGTAAAACAGAAGGTCTCTGGAAGGGGGACTCCACTGAAAGGGGGGAAAAAGGGACATGTACAAATGTAAAGCCTCTCTAGACTTCTTCTCCCAAAAAGCTCTCAAAATGCTGGAAGTCAAGACTACACCTTGTCTTAAAAGTTTATTCTCTGCGTAACATAATCGGCTCAAGAGAGAGAGAGAAAAAGTAAAGATACCAACACTAGGTCTTCCTCCACTCGTAGAGACCGACCCATTCCTCTCTCTGGAACATATTTTCACTTTGTGTAGCTTTCTTCTTTCTTCCTTCTTTTCTACAAATGGAAGCTGTTTGTGTGGAACTGCTTCCTGTCTGTGTTCACTCCATCCCACCGGCCCTGCTTGCGATCTTCCAAGCAAGGAGCCAAAGGACCGGGACAACATCTCTTTCAAAAACCCAACCCTGACATTTTGGTGCTGAAACCCAGAAGAAATTGTCACATTTCTCTCTCTCTCTTACTGTTTTCACTTCCCTCTTTTGGCTTCCCCTGCCCATCCCCCTCCTTCTTCATCATCATCTAAAAAATAAGAAAAATGAAAAAAAGACTCCAATACTAAGGATCTGTCCAGAGACAATGATGGAGTAAGATCACCCTACAAACCACAGCTAGAGACCCCTCCTGGCACAGAGCTCTAACAACCAGCTTTTTTGCACCTCATGCGTAAAGAACAGAAAGCCAAGGATACCAGACGTCTAAGGAAAGCACACAAAATAAAATACAAAAACTTAGACCAGTCTTTAGAAGTAAGTTGGAGGAAATAAAGACTATCACAAGAGAGTAAGAAAAACAGCATTTAATTAATATAAATATTCTCAGAGAGACAAGACAATATATTGAATCCATAAAACAAAAACAGGATAACATACACAATGGAAATTTGGGATACATAAATTGTACTTTATTCATATGACAGAATTTCAGAAAGCAACGAGACCAAATAATGATTGCTGTGTGTTGTGTTGAATCTCACAAACGTGAGTAAAACACACGAAAGAGGACATATGATTCCACCTATATAATGTTCACAAAAGACTAAAGTGTAAGAAGTCAGCCCGGTGGTTACTCTTTGTAAGGAAGGTGTAGAGAAACTGTGACAGGTTTCCAATATGAAAATAGAAATAAAACAGGTTTTATCCAAAGAATCGAGAATGAGAATGGCTCAACAACAACTAGAAACTAGAAGATAATGGAGCAAAGCCTTCAAATTTCTAGGGGAAAGTGATTTCCATATCCAGCCAAATTATCAATTCATTGTGAAGGGGCCTTTTTCTCAGGAAGCACATTATAAAACATGAAAGAATAATAAGAAAAGGATGAAGTAAAAATAAACGTAAGTGAGAGCTGTATGGTTTTCTTCCCTCACCCCAGTGGATATCTTATGCACTTCCTGCCTGCACCCCCCAGGGCACCCACAATACAAGCAGTAAGTAACTTCCTTGTACTAGTTGATCAGATAAGCCAAGAGTCACCAGGCCTTAAGGATATGAGCTACAGAAAAGGTCAATGTTAACAACTGGAAATGAAGGTCACACATGGGTAGAAGCCAACCTCCACCATGGTGGGTCTTGCTGGGCACCCCAAGGCAGGTCCTGGGGAGCTCAGGCCAGCATGAGGTCCTAGAAGGCCTGGAGCTGGGGATCAGAGGATTATATACTGCTGGAAAAATCAAGTGCCTTCAAGACCGTCTCCATTATATCTCTCATTTTACCAATAAGAATAATTTATACTTCAGAATCTCTATGTCTACTTCTATGTTCATTTAACATATCTGCATTTATGGATGCCAAATAAATGCATGAGCCATAAATACAAAGAGATCTTGTATGTGTTTAATTTCCTATTCTAACTGTCTTCCTCTGCCTACATATGCTGCCAACTCTCTTATTTGCTGCCATTTGGAATATATGGTTTTTCCTACCTAATGCCTCTACGTGACCTATGAGAGCTCTGAGCCAGACTTGGGCAATTTCTTCTCAAAACTTTCTCTGAAATATTTTTAAAGAGCTGATTCACAGAGTCCTTGTTATCTAATAGTTGAGCCAAAGCATGTTATCTCATAGAGGGGCCAGGCATGTTTTCCTTTCTGTTTTATCAAAGGAAAATAAAGATGAAAAGCCTTTTTATAAGTACTTATGCCTTATTAGGAAAGTTTTTAAGTAAATAGCTTTAGTCACAAATGTTAGAGGCGATCCGCCTAAAACAGAGGTATATTTAAGTGACTAAATTTAATAATTTCTAACTTACAAATTGAGTTCATTGGCCATAATTGCTTACAACAGTAGGCACTAAACACAAAGATTAGCATAATTGTGATTATAACTCCTATTAGCATTTATAATGTAATTACAGCCAGGTAATTGTGCTATGTTGGAAAGATTCTACTAAAATTTCTCTCTTGAAGACACAGGAAGTACATACCCTTCCAACAGAAGGTAGCATCCGAAGAGTAGAGTGTGGGTTGACTCTACGGGGAGGCCTTTAACCTCTTCACATTTCACTTTCCCATCAGCGCGACATTTTCTGATTTTTCAGCATGCATGGCAAAGACACCCTGCTTAAAGAATTTTGCTTCTGTTTAAGATGGAGTTAGGTTTTCACTAAAGACAGGGACAGATTTTGCCTCCTGCCTGAAACAAACATGCATACCAACAAAACAGCAAGAAATATGAAAGAGCAGTTTGCAAGCCATTGGTTATTAGGCAATGGAGGACAGTGATCTCTGAGAGATGGGAAACAAATTAGCTGAGTCCTTTTCTTGCCCCAGCTTTCTGCCTTGAGAGACTTTGCAGACTGTGGCACAGAAAGGGGGAACCCAGGCAAGACTGGTGGACTCCCCAAGGTGAGAAGATGGAGATGAGACTCCGAATATACCAGGCGAGCTGGAGTTTGCAGAACGGAATGCCAGAGAAAGCTGCACAGAGACAGAATCCTGGAGATCTGGAGGAGGTTCCCCCAAATATTCAGCAAAGTATTGATCATTACACACATGTGAAGATACTACTCAATGCTGGAAGGAAAAAACAATTTAGAAGGATTAGATAATAGCACCTGGATATTCACAAAGAGCCAAGAATATAGCCTGTTCCCTCCCTCCAGCCAGCTTGGAAAAAAAAAATCAAAAATTTTTGGACACTTGGCAGAATACTCATGAAATTTATGTCTCAGTGGTGGGAAATAATTAGCCCCAGACCAAATATTGCTCCAGATCCACCCCACAAATCATAAAATGTCGACCTGAAGGGTTCAGACTATTTCCAAGTATCTTAATTGCATCCCAGAGCAAAGCTCAAGAATGGCTGTAGGAAAACAAAATATGTAGCATCAAAAGAGGGCAGTAACTACAATGGCTGGCATCCAGGAAGGATTACCAGACACTCAAAGTATAAGGAAAATATAACCTATAATGGGGAAAATAACCAATTAATCAAAACTGACTCAGAACTGACACAGATGTTAGAATTAGTAGGCAAGGACATGAGTGTATGAATAGCTATTATAACTGTATTATAGATATTCAAAAAGTTAAATAAAAATGTTTTGAAAAACACACCCAAATTGAACTCCTATGGATGAAAACCTACAATATCTGAGATCAAAAATAAACCAATGGCCTTAATAGTAGATTAGACATTGCATAAAAATAGATTTGTAAATTTGAAGACATGGCAATAGAAACTAGGCAAAATAAAACAGAAAGATAAAAAAACTCAATAAATATTTAAAGAGTATCATTGTGAGACAACTTCAAGTGGCCTAATATTTGTGCAATGGAGTTGTCAAAGGAGGGGAGAGGTAACAGAATGAAAATTTGAAGAAATAATGATTGAAAATATTTTAATATTATTAATAATTGAAACTATAAGCCCACAGATCCTGGAACCTGAACAAACCCCCAAGGAAAAGAAGCATGAAGAAAACTACACCAAGGCATATCATAATCAAATTGCTAAAGAAACCAGTAATACATACAAAATGTTACAGCAACCAGAGAAAAAGGTAAAATGCTACATAAGGAGAAACAAAGATAAAGATGAGAGCAGATATTTTTATAGGAAACAATGTAAGCAAGAAGACAACTTTAAAATACTCAAAGACAAAAACTATAAAGCTAGAATTTTACAACAAGCAAGAATATCTCTCAAAAACATAGGTGAAATAAAGATACTTTCAAACATACAAAAACAGATAGAATTCACCAGCAAACTCACACTGTAAGAAATTTTAAAGTCGTTTAGAAGAGGAAAATACCAGGAGGAAATATGGGTCTACACAAATGAATAAAGAACACGCCAGATTGTAAATAACATGTGATTTTTTTCTTATTAAATCTGTTTACAGGATAATTGACTATTTAAACAAAAATAATAACAATATATTTGGGATTTATATAATATGTATAAGTAAAATATATGACAATAATAGCATAACTGGGAGGAGGAAAGGAAAATGGAAATATTCTATTACAAGGTTCTTATACTATGCATAAAGTGGTAGATTATTACTTGAAGATAGTGATAAATACACATATAAAATATAGTGTATGTATACATAAATATATATAATATAGTGGATGCTATACACTATATACTATTCATACTATATTTTACCACTAACAAAACACAAAGATTTATAGCTAATACACCAATAATAGAGAATAATTAAAATCATTTTAAAAGTCAGTTAATTCAAAAGATAGTCAAAAAATTCAGAAAAAGTGAATTAAAAAACAGAAGAGACATCTAGAAAACACATATCAAGGTGACAGACTTAAAACTATATCAATAATCACATTAAATATAAATGATCTAAACACTTGATTAATATGCAGAGATTATCAGATTGGATAAAAAAATCAAGACCCATGTGAATACTATCTACAAGAAATGCTCTTTAAATGTTAAAACACAGGTCCAAAGTAAAAGAATAAAAAATAATACATCACGCTAATACTAATCAAAAGGAAATTGGAGTGGCAATACTTTTAACCGAGTGGCAAATAGTAACAGCTTCAAACTACATGAAGCAAAAACAGAGAGTTATGAAAAGAACTAAACAAATATAAAATTATAGTTAGCCATTTTAATTATCTCTCAATGAGTAATAGAAGTAAAAAGAAAATCAGAAAGTCTTCAGCTTACCGAAGACTTGAAAGTCATTATTAATTAACTTAACATAATTGACATTTATAGAGTACTCCACCTAACAACAGCATAATACACATTCCTTTCAAGTGCACATAGAGCATTTACCAAGATAGATAATATTCTGGGATATAAAACAAGTTACAACAAATTTAAAAGTATGTTCTCTGGCAACAGTGGAATTAAATTAAAAATCAATTATGAAAATATCTCTAAAAAATCCCAAATGTTTGGACAATGGAACCTAAATAATACACTTATAAATACTGAATAGATTAAAGAAGAAATCAAAAGAGAAATTAAACAGTATTTTCAGCTGATTGCAAGTGAACACATCAAAATTTGAAGGAATGCTATTAAAGCAGTACTTAGGGAAAATGTATAGTACTAAATGCCTAGACTAGAAAGAAGAAAGTTCTTAAATCAATTACTTCATCATCCACCTTACGAAACTAGAAAAAAGAAGACCAAATTAAATCCAAAGTTCCAAGAGCGTTGGAGTTTGCTCATTTATAATAGCTTCTTTAAAGTCCTTATAGAAAATTCTAATATCTATGTTGTCTAATCATTGGTGTTTGTTGATTTCTTTTTCCCATGTGAGTAGAGGTTTTTGTAGTTTTTTATATGACAAGCAATTTTGGTTTGTATCCTGAACATTTTGAGTATTATGCTATAGACTGGGTCTTGTTTATATGCACTGGTTTTATGGTACCTATAATTCTGTTACTCTTCCCTGATCTCCTACTGATGTTTATTTTACAGAGTTTGTAAATAGCTGTCCTTGTATTCTTCCCAGGTTCTATAGTTGAGTTTAGTGGGAGGTAAACAGAAGAATGTATTGATTTGATATGGCAGGCGGAATTCTAAAATCGGTTGCACAATTCTCACCCTTTAGACTCGCTTTGTAATTCCCTCCCCTTGAATGTGGGCAGGATTTGTGAATATGATGGAATGTCACTCCTATGATTATGTTACTTTATATGGCAGAAGAGATTTTACAGATGTTATTAAGGTCCCTAATCAGTTTACTTTGAAGTAATCAAAAAAGATCATCCTAGATGGACTGAATCTAATCAGATGAGCCCTTAAAAGAAGTCATAAAAATTCATTAATCAATTATTTATTTATCTTTAGCCCTATACCTTGAGGGCAATAGAAGTCAGAAATATTGAAAGCCACATAGACTTTCTGGTCAGCCTTGAAGATGCAGCTTCCATGAAGTTCTATAGCTGCAAGGAATTGGATTCTGCCAACAGTCACATGAGCTTGGAAGAAGCCCTTGAGCCTCAGATTAGACTCCACCCCCAGCTGACACCTTGATTGCAGTGTTGTGAGAGCCAGAGCAGAAGAGCCAGGTGAGCCCTGATGGAACTTCTGACTCACAGAAACTATGGCTCTATCAATGGTGTTGCATTCAGCTTCTACTTTTGTAGCAATTTGGTACACTGCAAAATCTAATATACTTTAGCCTATCTGGAATCATGTTTAGGAAAAGAAAATCTAGGTATTCTATGTCTGAGCAAAGGTTATCCTGAAAGTGCTTATTATTACTCAATATCTTTTCTAACAAAGCCCGTTATTGGTTTTCCTTTCTCTGAATTCCCAATATAGTATTAAGGAAATAGCTCAAAGTTTCAAATCTGCTCAGCATCAATTTTCCAGCAATATTGAATCTAGCAACTCATCTCTGTGCAATTATAAGCTGCTTCATTAGTTCTATTTCCTTTGCCCCTCTTGGTTCATCAAGCTCTGAATTTTATGGAAGAAAAATTAATCTTGCTATATTATTGCATTAATTATTGCCACATGAACCACTCAACAGGGACAAATAGCACACCGGTATAATCAGTAAACTAGAATAAGTGACCATCTGTAGCTACCCATCAGATAGGCCAAGTGAAAGTCACCATAAACTGACAGGTTGTTTTTCTAAAAATATGACAGTTGTCAAAAAAAAATATGACTTCCATGTGAAATATGTAAAGTGTCATAATCAGCTAAGCCACATCTAGGGACATAGGACACATTGAAATAAAGCAGCATATCTCTTAAGATGCTCCTTAAGGAAAAAAAATAATCTGTAATCAAATTGTTTGTGAAATATTAAATACAAATGGGCCCCTCTTAGGATTCACAGCACTTAATAAAGATAACACAGGCTTGTGCAGTAAAGCGTTAAACTTGGTTTATCCCAGAGTTTTCTGAAGTTATTTGCTATGTATTCTGTCCAGGTTTTATAGTTGAGTGCAACTGGGAGATAAATGGGGGTGTGTATTTACTTCATCCGGTAGGTAGAGTCATTTGTGGGGCACACCTATTAAAATCCTTGGAAACACAAATGTTTCTTCATGGAAAATATTTGGGGCAATGTGGAGCTAGTGATTTAAATTCTTTGCTTGTTTATTTAGCCTGTCCCCTCTTTCTGATGCTATTTCACTCTAGGTCAAAGGTTGATAATGTCAAAGGGTGAGAAAAATTCCTAGCATAATGAATGGATATTGCCACTCCTATCTCACCCCCAACTGATGCAAAACACTAATGCAGTTCACAACCTCTTCAGATAAAATGCACCCTCGGTAACTCAAGAATTTCAAGTATTACTGATGGGTCGTGGCTTATCTCCCCAAAGCATTCACTACATTTTCTACGCACCTGTCTTGTGCTAGGCTTAGTGCATTACTAACAAGCATTGCAGCAGAGCACTCACTTTGCAAGCTCACGGAAGGTGTGGCCATGCCAAGGAAGTATCCAGGAGGCCTTAGAACCCATGGGCTCCTGAGAAAGAAGACAGGTAGCCAGGCTGGAGGGTGACAGGCAGCCCCAGTAGAGACAGCCTCAAACAAGGTCATGGGGTAAGAGCTGCCACCTCTCAGGCAGAGCTCTAGATAGGACAGAGCAGTGGTCCCCAACCTTGGGGACGGGTACCGGCCTGTGGCCTGGGGATTGGGGACCACAGGCATAGAGAACTCCCCCCTCAAAATGCAAAGCTGACATTAGGTTTAATCAGCCCCTGAAAAAAACTTCCTTAACTTGAGAGCAAGGCAAGAAGTAGGAAAAGGGGAAATGTAAGAAACTAAAAAAAAAATTACTTTCCATTTTGCATTGATTCTAAGATGCACTTTTTTTTTTCACCTTTTAACAGCTCTGAACTGTCTGGAACTGGAAGAGATAAAAAGCATCTTTCCATCGCTGTCCTCCAGGCACCCACGTGACCCAGTTGTCATTGCCGCATTTGCAACCTTGTTCCCAGCTGTGGCTGTTGTCATCACTTCAACAGGATCATGTGCATGGTTGGCACTCCATGTGCCAGGTTTAACTGCCATGTAAAATGTCTTCAGAAAGATTATAGTATGAATCATATGAATTATAGTTGAAAGGGAAACTTACAGTGTATTCAGAAAGGCATGGAGACAGAGCAGCGGAACATACTTTTGCTATTTGTGATGAGAATATTCATTACAGAAGGAGTAATTGTGATTCCATATTTTGCTGCAAAACAAACCAGTGCTTCACAGCTCTGCTACTCAAAGTGTGGTCCATGGACCAGCAGCATCACCTAGGGGATTGGCAGAAATGCAGAATCCTAGGCTCTCCCCCAAACCCACTGAATCAGGATCTGCATTTTAGCAAAATCCCCATTTGATTTATAGGCAGATGAAGGTTTGTGAGCACTGCTTTAAATAACATAAAGTGAGGCTCCATCATGCCAAATTAGGGAGACATCTGAAGAGGACGTTCATCAGAAGCCAAGCAGTGCAGCTGGAGACAGGGGAACCATCAAGTCCTTCCAGATCCATGAAATTCCAATGCAATGAGAGGCCCGTGTGACCAATTTACTCATCAGGTAGGTCTGTCATTAACACACTGTGTCATAGTCTCACGGACAGTGTTTCTTCCTCTCTTTGTGGTACATAAGCGAATGATGGGACTTAAAATGAAGGGCATTTGAGATTCTATTAAATGTGGCAAGTGATATTTCTCCAGGAACACTGTAAGAAATTAAAATAAAGGCATCTCCTTTGGCGAGGAGGAGCTGGGAGGCAGAACAGGGACAATGTCACAACAGTCTAAGTGGGAGAGCCAAGGACACTAAACGTTTATGAGCCACTCAAGACCTGGCCTGGGTGTAGGGGGCGAACTGGCAGGGCCTGAGTTCCAGTTGCTGTAGCCACCCGTGAGCCCTGCTGCCTGTACACTGCCATAGCTCCAACTAAAGATGATGATGATGTTATTCAATGCCTTATTCGTTTCACATAATTTTTATGCCCATCATTTTGAATTTCCTTCTTTAATAACTCATACTGTGTTTTAGCCCTTGATCTGAAATCCACAAAAAAAAAAAAAAAACCCTAGAAAGAAGCAGCAGAAATTGAAGTCTGAAGTTTCTGTAGCATTCAGGAAAATGTGCCCCAGATTATCCTGTTGGTAAATAGTGGAATTAGGATTAAAATCCCAGGATCCTCACTAGACTTTGAAGGTTCTAAGTAGAAAGGCAGGTATCGTTGGCATCTTATGCCACAAAAAAACTGAGGCTCCAGAGACGCAGAAAAAAGCTCAAGAGACTTTCAGAGTTGTGACGATCGGCCAGTTATCCTGGTGTCTAATCCACTGTTCTCACTTCTACTCCCAACTCTTTGGGGAAAATCTACACAACCATCCATGCTTTGAAGAGCTTTCTGGTGTGACTTTCAAATAAACTTTCAATGATGATGTTAACTTCCCTTCATTAAAGTGCATACATATTATTTGGAATACTGAAGGTAGTAACCCGGGAAGTGGAGCACTCACATGTCCCTTCAAGAAGAACTAATGCAAGGAGTGTAGTTGGTGGACAGTCTCCACCTGTTGCACCTTTGATCCACTGCAGATTTCACACCAAAGCCACATCAAACCCAGTCTGATTCCAGTGGATAAATGAGCAGGGGAGGGGTACTAGAGCCAGGCTCTACCACCCAGTGAGGGAATTCTCTGATGGTCAATCTGTGTTCTGGAGCTCTGCAAAGCCTGGCCTAGACTTTATCAGAGATGCAGTATGGACTGAGGGGCCTGCTACCCACACTCCTTCCTCCTCTCCTTTCACAGGACTCACACCTGCATTATGGTCTGAAGGTCTTCCCCACCTATTCCTGCGTCCTCCGCTGTATCCTTCACACATTTTTCCTCCAGGGAATCTCTTGCACCTATAACTCCATCCTGGCATCTGCTTCTCAAAGGACTTGTATTAAGATACTGCATCCCTACGGGGAAACTTCATAAATGAATCTGATTGTGTGCTAGTCCCAGTAGTGAAGGCCGCCTTATCTGTATCCCACAGTTGACTTTTTAATTCTTTTCACTCATTTATTTAGAAATATATTTTCTCTCTACGTATTTTCTTTGAAACTGTTGGTAGGCAGCGTTAAGTTGAATTAAGTTTGTCCTAAAGGATTTTCCGTACATAGTGAACTGCAACTTAATTTGATATGTAAACAAACTGCGACCCATTCTTGTAACAAGTAGCTGAGTCTCAGCCAATCACAGGCCGCCAGCTGTTCAAGCTGTGTTCAAATGAGGCAAAGGCCCCACTGTAACCAATCCAGCTGTTTCTGTACCTCACTTCTGTTTTCTACATTATTAATACTTCACTTTCCTTCTTCTGTCCATAAATGTTATCCAACCACGTGGCAACCCTAGTGTCACTCTGAACCTGTTCTGCTTCTGGGGACGGCCTGATTCACGAATCACTCTTTACTCAATTAACTCTGCTCAATATAATTTGTCTAAAGTTTTTTTTTTTTTTTCTTTTAACAGCAGTCATATAAAAGCCTATGGAAAATAAACGTTGAGAAGGATAATTTTTAAAAAGACATAAGATGGGGTAAAAAGGCTGCAATTTCAGAATCCAATGTTATTCTAGCATTTTGTTTTATAATTTTTGTTTTTATTTAAATTTTGTTTTGTTTTGTTTAAATTTTTTGTTGTATAAGAAAACCTTATACCCATTAAGCAGTTTCTCCCCATTTTCCCTTCACTCTAGCCCCTGGCAACCACCAATCTGTGTTCTGTCTCTTATGGACTTATCTTTTCTGGATACTGCAAGGAAATGGAATCATATAACATATGCTCTTTTGTGTTGGCTTCTTTTACTTAGCATGATGTTTCTGAGGTTCATCCACATTATAGATGTATCGGTACTTCATTCATTTTTATGGCTGAATAATATTCCATTCTATGATAGAGCACAGTCTGTTTCTCCACATCTCCACATCTGTTGATGACTGTTTGGGCTATTTCCACCTTTTGGCTGTTACAAATAGTATTGTTGGTAATATGCATGTACATGTATTTGTTTGAATTCTTTTGGGTATGTACCTAGGAGTGTAACTGCTCAGTCATAAAAGATTAAACATTTAATTTTGAGACAATTGTGGATTCACATGCAGGTGTAAGAAATAATACAGAGAGATCTTGCACAACTTTTGCCCAGTTTCCCCCAGTAGTACCATCTTGCAAGCCTATGGCACAATATCACAACCAGGATACTGACATTGATGCAGTCAAGACACAGAACAGATCCATCCCCACAAGGACCAGCCACACCTACTTCCCACCTGCCTCTACCCCCTGCTTAATCTCTGGCAACCGCTTATCTGGTTTCCAGTTCTGCAAGTTTTGTCATTTCAAGAATGTTGTATAAATGGAATCATAAAATATGTAACTTTGGGGGGTTGGTTTTTTTTCACTCAGCACGATTCTCTTGAGATTCACTCATGTGGTTGTGGGTATCAATATTTCCATTCCTTTCTGTTGGGAAGTAGTATTGCATGGTATAAATGTACCTCCGTTTGTTTAATCATTCAAACACTGAAAGACATCAGGAGCGGCTTCATTACCACTGGGTAATGGCAAAAAGCCTGACTTTTCACTGGGCCTCCTCTGATATCCCATCCTAGTGGGAAAAAAGAGGGACATCTTGTCTCTTCCGGTGGTGAAGAGAAGTCCAGGCGCCCCGTGTGGTCGCTACTGGCACTGCAGGGAGTGTTCCTTAACCTGCTGGAAAGATAGTCCCAGTTTCCTACTTGGACTGGTGGGGAAGTTAAGATGCCTTATTGCAGCCTCACAAGGATGGGACAAAAGTCCAGATTCCCCACTCAGCCCTTGCTGGCATGGGTGTAGAGTGTAGCACAGCGTTTTCTGTGGTGTTTGTCTAGAATAGTTATTTTCTACAAGTTTTCTGTCTTCCTGGGCTGTCCCTCTCCTCATCCTTTGGCTAGAGAGAGCACGGTGTGTTATTCTTCAGACTCTGGGCTTCTGGCTGGTCTGCCTTCTTCTCTTCACCTTCCAGAGTTTTACTATGTTTGTCTGACATGCAATGCCCAGGGTTTCCTGTTGTATTTTACAGGAGATATAGGAAAAAGCAGATCTCCATCTTCCTAGGAGCAGAAATTGTTTTTATACATAAAGTTTTATTGGAGCAGAGCCTTGGCCATATCTTTACATGTTGTCTATAGCTTTCTTGCTACGATGGTAGAGGTGAGACCTTGGAAAAAATGTCTGTTGAACCCTTTTTCACTGCATGCCTCTTCCCAAATTGCAGATTTTGATTGCCTCTGTATAAGGCTTCCTACACATTTCATTTCAGCAATGTCTTATAGCCCCAACACTTCTGCCAGTCCCAGAACTGCTGAGCCAGGAAGGTTCTTGCAACTCTCTGAACATATCCTGTCTGAGAGCAAAGGAGAGATTACAGCAGACTCTCTGCTCAAGGAACCTCATCCCTGCCAGGTCCCAGTCTGTGAAACCTATGAATGTTAGATGGCAAAGTCTTTGCAGACATGATTGAGTTAAAGATCTTGAGATAGGGAGATTATCCTAGATTATCTGGGTGTGCCATAAATGCTATCACTTGTGTCCTTACAAGAAGGACAGAGGGAGATTCAACACACAGAAGAGGAGGAGGCAACATGACCAAGAGGCAGAGACTGCAGTGATGCAGACACAAGCCGAAGAATGCCACTGGGCACCAGTAGCCGGAAGAAGCAATGAACAGAGTCTCCCCTACAGCCTCGAGGAGAGAACAGCCCTGCCAGACGTCAGACTTCCAGCCTCCAGAACTGTGAGAAAATACATTTCTGTTGTTTGAAGTCACTGAATTTGTGGCAAACTACAGAAAACTAATAAACCCTCCTTTCAACTCCAGTGGAGCCAGACACCTTCATAAAAACTCCCTCACCCCAGGCAAGATGCAAATCCGAGGGAACAAATTTCTACTCAATTCTCCTGCTTCCAGGAGACAAGACAGTGTCTGAGGGATGAGCTGGATCTCATGTCACTGCAACAAAGTGAATGTCCCAAGAGGCTGCAAAAAAACCCTTCCTCTCAGACGCACCAGGAAACTTCCTGCAAACCAAGAAGTGTTCCCTTTATACACCTTCTTTTACCCCAAAATGACCGATTCTATCTGTGCAGAGGCTACCGATCAAGTTTTTAATGTAAGTTGGACTGGAGTCAGCTCCCGACGTAGCAATGAGGGGACACATTCAAGGTTGTCTCTTACCAAAAAATGATTTCTTAGTACTCTGCACTTCTAGAGCGCAGTCATTAACTGTAAAAAGAAAGTTAACATGCTTTATCACCCTTCATCCTGGGAGGTAGGTGCAGTAAGTATTGTTCTCGGTTTTGCAGATCAGTAAGCTGTGGCTCAAAGAGCTTAAGTCATTTAAGCAGCAGAAGTGGTAGAGCCCCTTGAAGATGTGCTCTGGTATTCGGACAGCAATCCCAAGGGATTTCTCCAAAATGACGCTGCCTCTCTGAGGGCAGCCCAAGAGCACTCGGATGTAGGCGTTTCTTGCAAACCCTTATCAATTTGCTTCATCCTCCTCTCCCACGCTCCTGCTCGATTTAATGACAAAAGACCACATCTAGGTACAGTGTATTTTACTGCCTGAGATTTGCTGCCACCTGCAGACCAATGGGAGGATAGCACCGAGCGAAGACGTTTGCATAAAAAGGCCTTGGAGCTGCTGGCGGAAGTTCAACATCCCCCTCCGTGAAGAAGGCGGTGAAGACAAAGGCAGAGGGCGCTTGCAAGGACTCTGGGAGACCCGAGCAATCTCGAAGGCCCAGGCCAGGACGCCCCATTGCACCACTAAACCCCCTATTGCCCCGAGGGGTGGTCCCACGCGAGGCCAGAGACGTTCTGTGTTCCGGGCATCGTGTCATCAGTGATTAATTTCTAACAATGCACGTAACAAAACTACCTTCGCCACTCTCTAGGTAACTCTGAGCATCTCCTTGCTGCTGCGTTAGTTAGGAGTCTTCCTAACTAAATTCTTATTGGTGCAAGTTATGTTTCGATTAATAATAATAGTAATACTA
>CAUYPO010076528.1:0-12553 GCA_963574435.1 Cheirogaleus major
GGTGTGCCATGGACTGTCATCAGTTTCCCTGTGTGTCACATGTGTGAAAACCTGGGAGGTGCTGGCCTCAGGAACACACCCACAGTGCAATTGTTGGGTCATAAGATGAACACTGGGAGTCTTAGCAGACAATGTGTTTTCCACAGTGGTCTTGTCTGTGTACACTGTATATAAACATGCTGGTTAATTACTATTTTTTTAATACTGTGGGCTGCCATCCCATTTGGCTGGCTAGACTGGGTGCGGGCTGCCCCTGCACCCTCTGATGGATCAGGAGGTGAGGGCAGGTATGCAGGGGAGAGGGCATGTGACCAGGCAGCAGCCCAGGCTTGGCAGCTCACTTGGGACAGGGCAGCGTCCCCATCCCCATTCAGCCCTGTGCCCATCCCTGAAGGACTGTCTTTGGCCAGTGGACCCCCCAAAGACTCACCAAAGATTCTCAATAGTCCTGTGTGGGAAGGCAGAGACCCCTCCCCCAACCTCATTCACATCAACCCCAGCACCCACCTTCATGGCCTTGAAGAGCCTTTCGGCAAAATACTCCGAGGTGCTCCGGATACACTTCACTGTGAAGAGGGAGGAAGAGGTAGAGTTATTCCGGCTGCCTCAGAAGGGGGATGGATGGCCTGGTCCCTTCTTTGTTTCTATTCCTGGGGGCCACCTTGCTCAAATACAGGAAGAACCCCGGCTCCCAACAGCCCATAGCCCCAGAGCTCCCCAGACACTCCCACTTTCACCCAAACCCAGGGGATAAAGAGATCAGAAAGAAGGCCTGTTAAAATCTGAGCAGTCCATCTCAAAGACCCTTATCTTTCTAGTCCTTTCAGGTTTCACAGGGACTAGTCCAAGTTGGGGGCAAAGTCTGATCTGGAGGTGGAAATGATGTTTCTTTAGATCTGCCACACCAGACAGGCACTGGCAGTGGAATCACAGTGGACCCCTCTGAAATAGGGTTGAAAGGGGCGGCTCTGGGCAGGAAGATGAGGGGCTGTAGGTCTTCCCCAAGAAGTATATACATGCAATACACCCCTGATTCAAACATACTGGCTCTTGGCATGTCAGACTCTCAAGGTCAGGCCATACAACCTTCCTGCTCCCCAGTAAACAGATGAGGAAACTGAGGCCGAGCAAGGATATGTGACTTGCTCCAAGTCAATAGCAAATTTGGGAGAAACCCTGGGTTTGAATCTTTTTTTTTCTTTTTGAGACAGAGTCTTGCTCTGTTGCCCATGCTCAAGTACCGTGGCATCAGCCTAGCTCACTGCAACCTCAAACTCCTAGGCACAAGCAATTCTCCTGCCTCAGGCTCCCAAGTAGCTGGGACTACAGGTGTGCACAACCACACCCGGCTAATTTTTTCTATATAGTTTTAGTTGGCCAATTAATTTCTTTCTATTTTTAGTAGAGACGGGGGTCTAGCTCTTGCTCAGGCTGGTCTCGAAATCCAGAGCTCAAATAATCCACCCGCCTCGGCCTCCCAGAGTGCTAGGATTACAGGCATGAGCCACCGCGCCCGGCCCTGGGTTTGAATCTTGGCTGCACTATTGACTAGTCAGTTCCTGGCATCCTCATGCTGAGAGTACCCCCAGTTCATTACAAAACCACCCCTCGTGGCCCGGCGCAGTGGCTCCTGCCTGTAATCCTAGCACTGGGGAAGCCAAGGTGGGAGGATGGCTTAAGGTCAGGAGTTTGAGACCAGCCTGAGCAAGAGTGAGATCCTGTCTCTACAAAATGTAGAACAATTAGCTGGTCGTCACGGCACATGTCTGTATTCCCAGCTACTCGGGAGGCTGAGGCAGGAGGATCACTTGAGTCCAGGAGTTTGAGGCTGCAGTGAGCTAGGATGATGTACTCCAGCCTGGGCAACAAAGCGAGACCCTGTCTCAAACAACAACAATAAACACCACAAAACTACCCCTTGGCAAGTGATCAACCTCAGTAAGACTCAGTTTCCTCCTCTGTCAAATGGAGATAATGGCAGTGGCCTCTCCTGGGTCTTTATTAAAGATCAAACACTCAGTGCAGTGCCTGGCACAGTAGATGCTCCACAAAAGCCCACTACCACGATCATGATGCTCCTGACCCCAGGTTCGTGCTCTTCCTCCCCCTCCCACAGTGGAGAACGGAGTGGGAGGGAACCAGTACCGACTCCCTCCCCTTCCCTGGCCTCAGCCACGCTGCCCTGGCTAGACCTGCAGAAGTCATGGCCCGTCTGGTTTTCTCCTTCCCAACTCCATACCCTAAAAATTCCCCTTTTCCATTCTCAGCCCCTTGTTCCCAGACAAGTGTCCCTCAATGCCCCTGGGAATGCAACGTCAGGACATACCCACAGCCAGCATGAGCTTTTCAAAGTCCCCGGACAGCTCCCCTCGGATGCTGGCTTCGATCGGCTTTCCCGTGGTCCTCAGATACTCATCAAACACTGAGACAGAGAGACAGGGATGTCCGAGAGTGCCCCCATAACACTAAGAAGAAATGGACACTTCAAAAGCAGAGGGTGCAGTGACCAGGACATGAGTGTCCAACACGAAGCTAGGGCTGGTGCCTTGGTGGAGGTGGCCGGGTCGTCACACGTATCACCAGGCACCGTGCAGACCAGCTTCATGTCGGTGAGGGACTGTACCTCACTCTCTAGCATGAAGACAGGACCGGCACTTAGATGGAAGGGCTGAGCAGCCTGCTGATGACTTTGGTGAGGGCCCACACAAACCACTGTCTGACAAAATCAGGACTAGTCTTTGGGTTGGGGAAGAAGTAGCTATCATGTTCCATTGGTAGTAAAGAAAAGAAAAGGGAAAAAGAAAGGAATTCTTGCCACAACCCTAAGCGGGCAGCTTAGGTCCTCTCTGGAGCTTACCCAACCGAAGATGCTGCTTGCTGCGATTTCCCAAGATGTAAATGAACTGGGCTTCGTCTGTTCCCCATTTCAGTTCCCCTGCCTCGTACAGGTCCTAAAGGGGAAGAGGCGGAACATAACTGAAAGAGGAAACCTCGGGAGACAGGACATACTGACCAAGCCACTCAGAAGTACTGCCTGATCCCTGAACATACCAGTAGTTGGTAGCCTCAGGATCTTTGCACATTCAGTCATGCACTGCCTAACAACGGGGATTTGTTCTGAGAAATGCATTGTTAGGCAATTTCACCACTGTGCGAACATCACAGAGTGTACTTACACAAGCCTACTACACAAGCCACTACACACCTGGCTGTATGGTGTAGCCCGTTGCTCCTAGGCTACACACCTGTGCAGCATGTTACTGTACTCAAGACTGTAGGCGACTGTAACACAATGGGAAGTATTTGCATGTCTAAATACATCTAAACATGGAAAAGGTACAGTAAAAATAGGGTACCATAATCTTACGGGACTGGGAAGTGACTTGGCATATGCAGTGTGTTTTTGACTGGAACATTGACGTAGTGCACGGCTGTACCTGCGTGCCTTTTTTCCTTTCTGGAGACACTCCAGCCAACTTTCAAGGCCCAGGTAGAAGGTCCAATCTTTTCTCAAAGCACTTCCTGATGCTCCTAGGAAGAGTTCTCTTCTCCTCCCCCTCCTTCCCTTTTCTAGGCTCCTATAGCTTTCCACTTCTTTTTAACTTCGATCTACTATATACCATAATGCTCTCTTCACGTGTCTGTTTCCCCACTATTGCACGGGCTCCTCAAGGACAGAAATGATGTCTTAGCAGTCCCTGCATCTGCCCCTGTGGTGTTACTGGCGCACAGTGGGTGCTCAAACACCTGGACTGTATGGCGTATAGACAGAGCCGGTGCTCGTGTGATTCATATCAACTTGGCTCTCCCGGTACTGCCTGACTCTGTTCATCAGTAATTCCCCAACGCTTGGGAGAGTGCAGGTGTTTTTCTTCCCATGAATATGAAATAACTGAATGAATAAATGATGAAAGCTCCAAAATACAGTTCACCAACATTGCATATATAATGAGCCCTTGAAAGATAATTAAAATCTTTTCATCAACAAAGCACTGTATAAATGATGGCTACGACTGGGTTATTTCTGGTATTCGATGCAAATGACTACACCGCCAGCCCTTCCCAGGCCCCCACTCCTCCCCTCTGTTGCTGTCCTCGGTGATTCCATCAGTGCTTATTTACCTGGACGTCCTGTTGTACCAGGTCCTCGCTCACTACATCGTCCTCCTCCCTGGTTCCCTGGGCAGAGAGACAAAGGGTATGTGTTTCAAATACCGCAGGGCCAGGGGAAGGCATGGATGCCAGGGGTGGAGAAAGGGAAGGCTGAAAAGACCATGGTGGCTCAGAGGTGTCCAGGAGCAGTGACTGCCACTAGATCAAGACAGCAGCACCTATTTTGTAGGGTCAGAGAGTCCCTCCTGCCGGCCTCTCCCTTTATCTTTGGAGCTGGGACTACATGAGGGAGTCCCAAGAATAACCAGGGTCCTTCTAGGTGTCCCCATCCCAGAGGAAGTGAGTTCCTTGTACTGAGGACGCCTCTGAGAACAGGGACAGGGGCTCGGTATCCGGATGGCCCCTGCCACAGGCCCTGGCATTGCCCACGACAGCCCCCAAAAATGATTGCACAGGGATTAAGGGTTTGCATGTTTGCATTCCATTAGGAGTTCCCATACCTTAACCGAAACAGTTCACCAACGAGGATTTGGGACTTGGGCCCCCAGATCTGAGCTCATACCTACAAAGGTACCAAATCCTATCGGTGGCTCTTTTATTCTGCCCAAGCCCTATGCCCCATTTTGATAGAGGAGGCTTAAAAATAGGAAGATACTCAAAGGGGTCGGGGACAAGCCACACTGGGCTCCTCGCTTACTCGGCCAGGGGTCTGCGGTGCGCCTGGCGCGGCCTATGCTCCACCCGTTTCCCCCGGACTGCGCATTTCAGGACTGCAGACCCTCTGGGTTCTCTCTGGGGCTGGGTGCAAGGCAGAGCTGGCACGCCGACAGTCTGGGCCACGCCACCGGCCACGCCACTACTCGCTGTCAGATGTTGGGGGACAACACCGCTGACTCCAAGATTCAGGGTGGGCCTCTCCTCTCCAGAACAGCAGCTTTGAAAATTTGGCTTTCCCTACTCCCAATGTTTCTCCTGATAATTCCCCAGCTGGTTAATCTGGGGTGTGGGTTGTCACGGTGATGAGGAGAATTGGAATTGGTATAAAATGGGACATAGGGGACAGAGGAATGGAAAAGAAACAAAGTGGGAACTTAATTTACATAGGCGGTTTCATAAAGTTTTGGTCCTTGGAGCCGGGCTTGAGACACCTCAGTGCCTGTGGCCACAGGTTTCCTCCAGGGCCAGCAGATAAAGCCCGTGGGGAAGCGGGCAGGGGACGTGGGCTCCAGCCCTCCACTCATGCAGAAAGCTGGCCAGCTGCTGCCAGAGCCGTCACTGCATCGAAAGAATCCAGAAATCTGGTTTTTCAGCAAAATCTCACTATTTTTAAATGTTAGCAACTCACTCAAAATTATTTTGCTTTGTTTTGTTAAACACATGGTATGGGAAAACAAAGGAAAAAAATCCGAGTTGGCAGGTTGCATTCAGCCACGGGCACCAGCCGGCAGCCTCTTTCCAGCGTCTTTCTGATAGACTCCGTGGGCGGCTGGGAGGGCCCAGAGAGGAGGGGGAAGGGGCAAGTGTGGAGACAGGAAGGAGCTCATGGGAGAAGACACTTCTGTGCCCAAGTGGGGAGTGTGTGCCAAAAGGAAATGGGGATCACCTGAATACACCTGCCTGTGTTGAGCAGGGGAAATGACCAGGACCCTGGGCACTCAGATTCTACACCAGGTGAGCCACATGGACACCATCTCAAGCTCCAGAGGACAAAGCAGGCAATAGACCAACCTGGAGCAGGACCACTAGCATCTTCTGGAAGTGGCCAGAGGTGTCGCCAATGATGTCAGCCTCCAGGTCCCGCTCATAGGCTGCAGGAAAGAAGACAAGCTCTAGTCTCATCCCCAGAGACCCCGTGGATCCAGGATAAAGGTCCCTGCTGCCCCCAAATGATCAGATCTTTGTCCTAAATCCCCAAACCCAGTCTACATGAGTGCCATGGCAAAACCCGGGGTGGATTCTCACAGTCCTCAGTGCTGATCATGATGTGATAAAATGGAATCTGTCTGCTTCTCTCTACCCCTACCTTTACCATCCTACCGTGGCCACCACTGTCTCTCACCTGGACAGCGGCTACAGCTTTCTGACGTTTCCCTCTGCCTCTACTCTCACGTCCTCTCCAATCCACAGCGACAAGGGTGACTGTCTTACAGCCCATATTTGATCATAATACTCACCAACTTCTCATTGGACTCAGAATAAAACACCATCTCTCTCTTGGCCTGCAAGGCCCTGTGCAATCCCACCCTGGCCTCTACCAGTCTAACCTCAGACTGGCTGCCAGACTCATTTTTGCTCTGGGCCTTTGGGCTTGCCCTTCTCCCTGCTGGAAGGATCTTCTCTCCACCCTTCATACAACTGGTTTCCTGGTTTCCTCCCAAGATAAGTTTCCCTGACCACAGTCTGAAGTGGGTCCTCCCTAGTGAATGGCTGATTCTTGTCTTGTTTCCTGCATAACACTAGCCACAATGTATACCTGTTTACTGTCTGTCTCCCTCATTGCCTCATTGGCCTGAACCACTACCTTATCCTAAGAACCTAGCATGCTACTCAGCACAGAGCAGGTACTTATTGGATAGTTGGAGGAACGGATCAGAGTGAAGGAGAAAAGGTGGATAGGTAGAATCTTAGTGTCCCCAGCCTTGCAATCATCTTCACTTTGTATCTAAAGATCCCGAATGGCCCCTCCTGCCCATCTCACCGTCTTTGTATGCTGCCACCAGCTGGTGGATCTGCTCATTGGTCCGGGAAGCCAAGATCTCAATGAGGCACTTCTCATCGGTGCCAATGCCCTGGGAGAAGAGAAGGAGCATGTTGAGTCAAGGGCTAGGATGGGAGGCCACTAGCCACAGGTTGGGATCCTTGAGTGGCCAGAGCTATGAAACCCCCAGCACTCAGGGGGTTCCCGCCACCGCTCTTAGGCACCGATCAGGAGCTGCTGCCCTGAGACTCATAGCATAGTTTTCAGTCCTGCCTCTGCCAGCAGCTTGCTTCGTGACTTCTGATCATGAAACTTTACCTTGTGGGGCCTCAGTTTTCCCATCTATAAAATGGAGATGATATTGGTCACTCTACCAAACTCACAGGGAGATTGAGAAGGTAATAATTTCTCACATTGCGAAGTGTATCAGTTTATGAAACGAATCCAAGCTTAATAGCTCATCAGAGGCAAAGATTATAGTATTTCATAAACTGTAAAGTGCCAGACAAACTTAAGGGCTTTTTATCTCTCCCTTCCTCCTAGAGGGCAACCCTCCACCTCAACCAGACTTTACTGCTCCTCATACCCTGAACACGCCTCTACAACTTCTGCCATCCCTTTTTCCTAGCCGGTAATGACCTTGACACTCCTACCCACCAATCCTCTCCTGGTTTTGGGGCTCAACCTATCCTCTCATCCTTAAAGTTGCCCTTTCAAGCCACCCAGGCCGACGGTCTGGCCATGCTGACCACCTTAGTGTGCCCCTGGCCTCTGGTGCATTGGACATGGATTTGTCTCCATGTCCCTACAATCTGCTTCCTTGGGACTATAAACTCCTGGTGTAGGGGTTTGGGTTGAGAGGGCCCCTTTCATGGGCTCTGCATTACACTGACATCTGTCCACATCTGTCTGGGGCAGACTGCGATGCCCCTCTGGGATAGGGTTTAGGCCAGTTGCCTCTTGATGCAGGACACATCTGCTGGGGGGTTCTGGGGCTCACCAGATGCTTGCTGAAGAGCCTGGAATCTTCTGCTTGACCACGCCCCCAGCCCAACTCACACACAAACACCCTCTCTTCTTACCGAGATGGCGTCTTTGATCTCTTTGGCATCACAATAGGCAAGTGGCCGCATGAGGCCCACAATCAGCCGTTCAAACTTCCCCGTCAGCTCATACTTCAAGTCAGCAATGAGGTCCTGGGGGTGGGGAAGAGAAGGAGAGAGAAGAGGAAGGGGAAGAGTATCACAGTGATAAGAATTACATCTAATGAGCACTTGCTCTGGCAGCTGCTGGGCTAAGTAATCTCGTGGAATCACTGCGCTGGGAGGCACGTACTATTACCAACCCTGAGAAATAGGCTTAGAGACATCAGGTAACTTGCCCAAGTCACACGGCTAGCAAATGGCCATGCAGGTTTGAGCCTACAGCACCGGGCCCTTTCCCCACCACCCTGGTCTCCTTTATTGACTGCGTGTCCCTCCCACTCTCTGGGACTCCCCAGAGCTGACTCCTCATTGGTCTCATGCACCAGCGCAGCCCTAACACCCAGCGGGAGCCCAGCACACGGCAGGTGTTCTAGATGTATCCGAGGCTAAAGGATGTCGGACTGAGAAGGAAAAGAGCAGGGTACTGCATCAGCACAGAGGCTGATCTGGGGCGCCCTCTGCAGGCAAGCACCTGATGAGCACACAGGTGAGTGAAATTGTTCCCAGCCCCCACCCTGTCTGCCCTCCAGTCACCATGGTTACCTTGCCATAGAGGGACTTGTAGCTCTGGCAGACCTCCTGCCTCTGCCTGTTGCTCCGGGAGGTGATCAGCTCCAGTATGGCCTCCTTGTCACTGCCTGGCAGAGGGGAGGAAACCCGTCACCCTACCCACCCTGCCTTTAGGAAGCCCACCAGGGCTGCTTCCTTCCCTGGACACAGGCCTAGGCCTAACAGCTCCTGCAGCCCTTGGCAAGAGCCTTCTGCTCATACATGAGGTGCTGGTGTTGAGGTGGGGAGGGCCTATGGGGACCTATTGAGTAGCCACTAAGAGGGGTCAGAGCACAGGCTATCTGAGCTCAGAAGGCTCTCAGTCCAGCTCCTCACTGTATAAATAAGAAAACTGAAACCCAGAGCAAGGCAAGGACTCACCCAGGGTCTCACGATGAACCTGGCTTAGAAAACCCAGGTCTCCTAACACCCAGCACAGGGTTCTTTCAGCCACAGGACAAGAGAGAACATAAGCACCAAATTCAGAGTAGTGGTCACCCAAGCAAAGGCAGGGGGAGATGTCACCAGGAGGGAGACTGACCAGGGAAACATCAAATATTCTGATGAAGCACTATTTCTTTTTTGTTTGTTTTCCTTTTTATTGGTTTTTTTTTTTTTTTTTTTTGAGACAGAGTCTCACTCCGTTGCCTGGGCTAGAGTGCCGTGGCGTCAGCCTAGCTCACAGCAACCTCCAACTAGTGGGCTCAAGCGATCCTTCTGCCTCAGCCTCCCCAGTAGCTGGGACTACAGGCATGCGCCACCATGCCTGGCTAATTTTTTCTATATATTTTTAGTTGGCCAATTAATGAAGCACTATTTCTTAAGTTGGGTTGGTAGGTCTATGGGTGGAGCTTCTATTATTCTTTATACCTTTGTGTTGGTATGAAAATTTTATTATAAAATTATGAAAAATAATAAAAAGAGATAAAAAATGAATGTATCATCTCACCCCGCCCCCACCACCAGAAGGGCTCTGGGCTGCACCCACACTTGGGGAACACCCCCCACCTCCCACGAAGCCTGCTTCCTGCAGACCCCTCTCTTGGTGGCCCGGCACCCACCGAAGCCCTTCATGGCGGTGTACAGCGCCTCAGCATCTTGGCTGGGGTCGAAGTCTGGGAAGTCATGAATGGAGCCCCGGTAGTTGGCACCCTGTGAAGAGGAAAGCACAGGGTGAGCCGCTGACCCTGGACCTGGACCCAGCTCCTGTCCCCAACCTCAGGCCAGACACTCCCCTGACCCAAGCGGAGCTCCCATTCCCTGCACAATCAGGTGCTGGCTACATAAACCCTGGGGAAGGGTACGGATGATTCTCCACACCACCTGCTGCAACCTGCCCAAACGACAGTGCCACTTCCCCAAGGGAGGGTGGCTTGGCCAAGGCCCACAGCCCTGCACCGCCTTCCGCAGGACCCAGGAGAGGGTAAACAGCCTGGCTGAGTGGGGGAAATGATTCTTACAAGAGTAACAAGAGCCCCTCATATTTTTACGGCACTTTACAGTTTACAAAACCCCCTCATCTTCATGAATGTGATGAGTTTAGCAATTTGCAGAAGCACTTAAGATCATCTCCACCACGAAATGAAACAGTCAAGCCCAAAGAACGAGAGCCACTTGAAGGAGGTCACAGAGAACCTACACCTCTTCCTGGCTCCCCTCTTCCCTCCAGCTCCAGAAACCCTGCAGCTGCCAGCTACCGAGGGTGGGGTCTTGGGCCGAGGGTTCCTAGAGCCACCCTCTGGTCAATGCCAAGATAAGGTGCTGCCCCTCCTGGCCCAGTACACTGAGCTGTGAACTAGCATCTGAGGAAAAGCTGGCTCGGTCCTTGTAGGGAAGGAGGGGAGGGGCAGAGAGCCAGGGGATCTTAGACATTGAACCTGAGCCTGAATACACAATGGGGCTGGTTCACAGGGGAGTCAGATGTATGTTGGCCATGCAGCACTGAGAAGTATGGGGTCCAGGACAGCAGCCGATAGCTGGCAGAGCTGAAGATGCCAGAGCCTGTCACTGAGCACACAGTATGGTGGCAAGGCACTTAATCCACTTAATCCATGCCAGGCCTGATGCTAAAGGGTAAAGACTTGGGGAGAAAGGGGACCAGATCCCTCCCTGTCTTTCATGAGCTCCTGGCCCAGGGACAGAGAGAGAGGAGTACACCCATTACCATAAAGCTCATAATAAATACCCTAATTGCCATATAGCTTATAACAGACACACTAAGACAGAAGCAAGGTGATGTGGGGAAACAGCAGTGGCTGATTCCAACTAGGGGGAAACCAGGAGAGACTCCATAGAAGAGGGAATTGGGGGGTGGCACACATCGGCTGTGTCTTGAAAGAGAAGTGGACAGGCAGAGTGGGCCCCCTGCTGTCTCCTGTGTCCCCAGTGCCCACACTGCGGGACCCCGGCCAGGCAGGCTCCCATCTGCACAGGCTGGCTCCTCTGTGGTATGCATGCGTGGGTGCAGGGTTGCTATTTAAAGTCCTGATAGGGCGGGTGACCAGAAAGGGATCCGGCCCTCTTCCCGCCACCCATGAGTTCCCTGCAACCCGATCACACCTCTGGGCAGAGAAGGAAAGAGTAACACACGCCAAATACCCAGACCAGGGTGTCTTGCAAGGAGCTCAGTGAGTGCAGGCTCAGGGTTTTACTGCCAGAGCTCCCTCAGCCTCATGGCTGGAGCCTGAGAAACCCTTGCTGCCTGCTCCACCCGGGGCAGGCAGGGGACCCAGGGACCCCTGGGGACAGGTGCCACATCCATTCTGCCCACTGCACGGAGACTGACCAGAGGCGGCACTCAAGTATCCATCACATAAATAAATGAACAAGACAGAACAACTAGTGTCTTATGGGTATTTCACTTCCAAACCTTTCTGTCTTTCTTTCTGGACATGCTCTGCCCAGCAACATCAAAAAACTAGAGCAGCCAAATACTAGCTTCGGGGATGGATGGAAAAACAAGAGGGCGAAGAGGCTCAGAAATACTGCTTTTCAAGGGTCCTTAAAGACCCTCCAGTTCTTGACTCCATGGAGGACAGGGATTGTGTCATGAATGAGACAAATAACTCAGCCTAAGAACTGTGGAGCCCTAGCCCTACCCAGGCTGGGCACCGAGGCTGGAAGGAACTGGGTCAAATGAATGAATGAAGATGGCCCAGGCTCCAAAGTGGAGGATGCCGAAGGGGAGGGCAGAGAAGGGAAGCCCTTCCTGGCCCTGGATTTCTACCAATGCCGGGCCTCTTGCGACAGGTGTGGGAATAGTAAGCTTTGAAAGATGCCGCTAGGGGCAGGTCCTCCAGGTCTGTCTGGGCTCTTTGCAGGATAGCCTGTTGCCATGACCCATGGTTGCTTTTCTCCCCACCTGTCTGAGCCAACCTGGCCTAATCAGCACTAGCCTCCAATCCACTCCTCCAGTGGTAGGACGTCCTTCCCATGATTCACGCAGAATAAGGGAGAGACAGCACCTTGAGAATCACATGCTGGGAACTAAATGAGGAAGGCTAGTATTAATATTACCACCGGTGTCTTAGAATACCCAAAACGGAGAGGGCAGGTGACATGTCAAGACCACACAGCAGGCCGGGTGCAGTGGCTCATGCCTGTAATCCTAGCACTCCGGGAGGCCAAGGTGGGAGGATCACTTGAGGTCAGGAGTTCAAGACCAGGCTGAGCAAGAGCAAGACCCCATTTCTACTAAAAATAGAAAAATTAGCCAGGCACAGCGGCACACACTTGTAGTTCCAGCTACTTGGGAGACTGAGGCAGGAAGATCCCTTGAACTCAGGAGTTTTTTTTTTTTTGTTTTTTTTTTAAAGACAGAGTCTCACTCTGTTGCCCAGGCTAGTGCCGTGGCGTCAGCCTAGCTCACAGCAACCTCAAACTCCTGGGCTCAAGCAATCCTTCTGCCTCAGCCTCCCAAGTAGCTGGGACTACAGGCATGTGCCACCATGCCTGGCTAATTTTTTCTATATATTTTTAGTTGGCCAAT
>CAUYPO010076531.1:0-13175 GCA_963574435.1 Cheirogaleus major
TGTGAGCTAGGCTGACGCCATGGCACTGTAGCCTGGGCAACAAAGTGAGAGTGTCTCAAAAAGAAAAAAAAGAAAATGAAAAAAGAATTGGTGGCAAAGGAAATATACATATTTGTAGGGAGGATGCATTATCACTTAAAACAAAGGACGCAATTCATAGTTGTCTAGATGTTTGCTGTAGCTTATGGCCGAAGGAAACTCCCCCTCCTGAACCTCTCTTGTCTTAGGTCTCCCACCTCTTCCTTTTGAACCTACTCTCTATCTTTTCCTCTCTCCTCTTCCCTCCAATACATGCTCACCCCTTTCCTGAAGATGGAATGCTGGTCCCCACCTCACCTTGGCAACACATCTAACTGACAGTGCTGATCTGAACAACGTCAGGATATATACATCACCGTAGCTCAGTTGTTCAAGCTAAGCCACCACCAAGCTTGTGAGTCCCAGGCTGTGTCAAGTGAATACCACCTTTGCTGTCCTCTACGTGTTCCTTCCAGGCCCATGGTCCAAGGCACAGCCAAGTTCACACTGTCATCTCAGGACTCAGCCACAGAACAATGACAATTCAACCAGGCACCGTGTTTTAAAAAATAAACTTGACATAGAAATGTTAAAGGAACAACAACAACACTAACAGTAAGGTTAACAATGATAACTATGATACATTAAACACAGGTATCCTACCCCACTAACACTAATTTTATCTTGCATATTTAATTTCACACAATTGTATACATGGCATATGAACGTTCATTTTACATTTGGCTTTTTTCACTTAACATTATTCTACACATTTTCCTATGTTTCCAGTCTTAACATTTCATTTTTATAATGACTGCCCAATGTTTTTACTAAAATTTCACCTAATTTTGTCATCACTAATATCAACTAGATATCTGATCAATTCGAAGACTATGCTACCAAGTTGCACAACTTAAGATACACAATTATGATTATTATTATTATTATTTTGAGTCTTGCCCTGTTGCCCAGGCTAGAGTGCCATGGCATCAGCCGAGCTCACAGCAACCTCAAACTCCTGGACTTAAGCGATCCTCCTGCCTCAGCCTCCCGAGTAGCTGGGACTACAGGCATGCACCACCATGCCCCGCTAATTTTTTTTTCTATATATTTTTAGCTGTCCAGCTAATTTCTTTCTATTTTTTAGTGGATACGGGGTCTCGCTCTTGCTCAGGCTGGTCTCAAACTCCTGACCTCGAGCGATTCTCCCGTCTTGGCCTCCCAGAGTGCTAGGATTACAAGCGTGAGCCACCGCGCCCGGCCAGATACACAATTATTAAACCAGTAAAAATATGAAAACAGTTTTAGCCCTGGCTAAAGTGTACCATTAAAGCCCAGAAGCCCATGCTTAAAAATAAAAATTTTAAAAATGTAGAAATTAAGGCTTAAGGAAGTAGAGAGTTGGCTGGAACAAGTGGATAGATTCAAAAAACCCAGGCTGCTTCTAGAACGGTATCCAACTAGGACGCATACTGCAGCTTGTGTGCTCTATACCATCCAAAGCTCATAGGAAGACACTGAAAATAAGTGGTTGCACACCTAGGATGTGATTGTGGAGTGCTTAGCATCAGAACTGCAATGTTAGGAGCAGAGTTGTCTGCAGGTTAAATATTTTGAATGCATCTTCATCTGTGCTGGACTTGACACAGATAAAGATGCATTGAAAATATTCAATAGGAATGTGGAAGAGTTTGAGTTCGCAAATGTTGACATGGTTCACTATGACGCTTACTCGTTAACTAATAGAATGTCCAGGTCGTTAGATACAATAATTACAAATCCATGCGTTCACAAATATGGCTTTTCTGAAGACTGCTTTGGAAACGGCAAGAACAGCCATATACTCTTTACACAAATTCTTAACTATAAACATATTCAAAAGCAAGTTAGAGAATGGAAAGTCAAGATAGATATTATTGCAGAGTCATGACCTGCCAGCATCATACGAATTTCACAAAAAGAAATCAGTGGACATTGAAGTGGACCTAGTTCAGTTTTCTTTTCCTCCAAAGATGAAAGCAGCTTAAAACATAATTTTAAAAATTTGCTTTCTTAAAAAACTTTGAAAACAATTAAATTAAATAAGTCAAAAGTGGTTGCTCTGGGGGATGGGACACTGAATGATATCCTTCTTTCTGTTTGTGTACTTCCTAAATTTTCTGTAATAAGCATCTATCTTTCTATTTTAAAACTTTATTTAATAATAATAATAGCTACCACTTACCAAGTGTTTACTATGTAGCAGGAACTCTTCTAAGTCCTTTATTTAATACTTAACCATTTAATCCTCACAACAACCCTAAAAGGTAGATACTATTACTATCCCCATTTTACAGATGAGGAAACTGAGGCACAGAGCAATTAAGGTACTTGCATGAGGTTGACAGAGCTGATAAGGAGAGTAGCAAGGATTTTTAAGTCAGGAAGTCCAGCTCCGGAGTCTACATTCTCACCCTATATGCTAAAAGTAAACTTTCCAAAGATATTTAAACTATAATCATTTTTAAACAATCCACTTGCTGGCTTCATATTACAACAGTATTTCATTATGGTTTTGGCATTTTGAAATTGCTATGGGGCCCAAGGTAGCATCATCACCATCATCATCATCATCACCATCAATCCCAACACCACCATCATTTAAAAACCTTCATTAAGTTGTTGGTGAGTGCAAAACACTGTAGCAGGCACTCAGGGAGGTGTATGTAAAACACGTGCTCTTTACTCTTGAGAATACAAGAGCTAGTCTGAGAACAGCTTCCAAATGAAAAGGCAGTAACTAGCCACAGAGCATAAATTGAGAATTTACATAAATATCTGGAAATTACAGGAGAAAAAAAAACCTACTTATAGCTGAACTACAAAAATAATTAAAGGCAATGTATAATGGAGGGATTTTATTTCCTTGGGATAATAGCTTCAGATTCCTTTTCAGCCCTACATATATAAAGTTTTACAGAGAAAAAAAAGTGAATATTAAAGTCAGCTGTATATACTACACTATTCCTTTATGATATTTTCAGCATGGGTCACATAATCCCCTAGTTCTTAAGTCAAATTAAAAATAACTATTTTCATATGTAATATATAATTGTGCTCAATGACTTTAGTGAAATAAGATTCTGATCCTTTACCTTTCAAAATACTCTGAACACCATTATTAAAGGAAGTTTCTAGTTGTAATCAGCAGATACTAATTGCAAATAAATTAAGCAGCTGACAAGCCTAAAATCAAGTAATGACTTTGCCAATTTATTCAAATGAATGTGATTGGCTCTTATTATAACCTTTCTTTCATTTTTTAAGCCTACCTTATTTATTTGGTATACTATGCTTAGAGTATGCCTATATATTTGAAGAATAAAAACCTATTACTTTGTACTAATTAAGAATATTATGAAACAAGGTATATGTAAATTTACCTTCATATGTATACTAAAACCAAACTAATAAAATGAGGCTTAGTAAATGTTCTTAGGAAACTGTTTTAGCAGATAATAAAAATCATTTGTAGACAGTATATAAATTGTATATAAAATGTTTTCTGAAACACATGGAGGTATTCGATTATGATTTATGCTCTCAAGGACTTTAAATAGCCTCACATTTTGCTTAGACTATTAAATTATTTGGTGTTTTCTCATAGATAATCAAAAGTAAACCTCCATGAATTTAGAATATATTGGGTCCAAATCAAGGAGAATGTCTTCAGATTAGAGCAAATTCCTAATTATATAAGGCTTTTCCATCATTTCTCAGCTATGACTTTATAGGTATCTTTGACCTTGGATCTAGTGACTTTTCCCTAAGAGAGGCCCTTCTTTGGAGCAGATTTATTTTCCTTATTGGATCAGTATTTCCTTTGTTTTTTCCTAATATTTTATTTTTTGCCGTGACTTCAATTTTCACAAATCCATATAGCCAGCTTCTCATTTATTTCATTTTTAAATCTCATCAAAATAATGTTTTTCATTTTATTATTATTTAAGTACAGTGATGCCTTTAATTTAAGAAGTTTCCTTTCTGTGAAAAACTGGATTTTCACATATTCACTTATTTTTGTTTGTTTTGTTTTGGTTTTTTCTTTTATTTATTTATTTATTTATTTTTATTTCAGAGTATCATGGGGTACAAACGCTTTGGTTAGATCAATTGCCTTTGCACCGCCCGACTCAGAGCTACAAGCATGCCCATCCCCCAGAGAGCACGCACCTAAAAGTCTGGGTAATATGATTTATTTTATAGAGATAAAACTGGAAAATGAAAATAAAATACTCCAGGGTTCACAATGACCCCTCAAATAAAGTCTATACTCCTCCACTTAGCATTTAAGTCCTTCTATAATCTGACCCCCATTCTGCCTTCCTAATCTTACCTTCCACTCCTTCTCAAAACTGTTTTCTTGAGTATGTAAGTTCAAGTCCTTATTCCAGGGTCCTTATCTGTAAAACGGGTTAATAATCTTTATTTCTACTTGTCACTATGATAGGGAAAACCATCGGGCACTGGGACGCGGCCACTCGCCACCTCCTCGCTGCTCCGCATCCCTGGGGGCCGGTGATGTGCGGAGTGGTTGGAGGCTGCAGCGGGCGGGTGCACACTGCTGGGGCCGGGCCTCCTGCCGGTCCTGGCCGTGCTTGATGCTCTGCCACCTGCTACCGTCCTCTGGCCACGCTGCTCGCATGGTCCTGATTGGGTACTTTTTGAATCCCACTGTTGCTGATTGGATGTTAAAGCTTGTTCCTGATTGGATGTTATAGCTTGTTGCTCATTAGATGTTAAAGCTTGTTGCTGATTGGATGTTAAAGCTTGTTGCTGATTGGATGCTTTTTGAGTCCTACCAAAGGTATAAAAGCTGGAGAAGACCGGAGGTCAGAAGTCAGCAGAGCATGCTGACAGGATAAAGGCTGTTCTCCACTCTCCACGTGCTGCTCGGTTATTTCCCTGGTCAAGAGCTGTTGCAAGAGCTGTTAACATTTGCCGGAACAGCCGAGCGAAGAGGCTAGCATATAGCAGGTGCTCTAAAATGGGAGGAGGCATAAAAGTCACACAGAGTCAGGCTTGAATCTCAGAGAAATGCTCATGGCAACATCATTACCCCTCTGTGAACCTGTTTCCTCATCTGTAAAACAGAGCAATGCTATTAAATAATATTCAACGAAAAGCACCTAGCACAGCAGCTGGTACAGAGCAGGCTCAGAGTAGACACATGTTTTGAATGAACAAATGAATGCTACGATCCTCCACGCAAAGCAAGACAAATAGACATAGATTTGCAGAGATTCACTGCAAATCCCACCGAGATCAGCCCATGCTCCAAACCAGAGAGCATGAGTGGTAACCTACAGAAAAAGGTCCAGACACAGGAATGGACTTTTTTCCCTAGGTTACGTAGCTCCATGAAGAATGAGAGATGACAAAGCTAAATAAAGTAAGAGATACCACCGTGTGAATTCTGGAAATTTATATGGAGCATTAAATTCACTTGTTTTTAAGTTTAGAATCGGGAACATAAGATGTATATAATAAACACAACAGAGTCTTAAAGTGGAAACTTCAGTTCCCCATTAGAATCAAAATAGACAGACATTGAGTACCAAGAAGCAGAGGAAAGGCTAAACAAGAAGTCAACTGGGAAAGGAATGAAGGAGAGAGAAACCATCACAAGGAAGGAGAAAGAGACACCAGAGAAAAAGCAAGAAAGAAACGGCATCATGGGTCACAGAAGAAATAATACACACATCACAGAAACAGATAAAGTTCTGATGCTGAAGAATCAGACTCAGCAGGGACAGAAAAGAAAACTGATTTATTGAGTCCCAGGGGTCCTGGGCTGGGCACATTCTCATTTGTAATTATTACTCCTATATTTCAGAGGAGGAAAATAAATTTTACAGAGTGATCAGAACAAAAATTCAGCTAAGTCTCTGACAACAAAAGAAAAGGGAATACAAATAAAATAACTCACTACCATCATGTCTCTTGACCCCTGTGGTCCTGATCTCAGCTGTATGCCAATGAGAGGGTTTCTAATCAAACACAGATGTGGAGGTAAAAGCGTCCACTCCCCCCACCTTGTAGGAAAAAGCAAAGAGCATTTCTTGTTCATCTTTGTACTCCAGAACAGTGGTTTGCACAGAATAGATACACCACAAAAAATAGTCAAATTTAATTGAATATGAAAAACATTACAAAAGAATGTTCATATTCAATTCATATAACAACAAAGATATAAAGCCTAGGATATGGCAACTCTCAACTTCCAATCAAGCCTTTGGCTTCCTGCCATGAGTTGTTGATACCATCAGGTTTAATAAAGCTAAGAGAGTTCTTCTCACCAAAAAAAAAAAAGGATTGAGGAAAACAACCCTCCTATACCACTTGTGCTCGGTACCCTTGGTTGTTTTCTTATGAGATTGTGTCTGGTTCTTCAAACTTAACTGGGGCTTGTTAGGTCTTTTTTTCCTTCCATGTATACATCAGACAAGCATCCCAAATTCTAGCTGTTCCATAAATACATCATTGATACTAATGATCTGTTACAGAGTTTAGAAATGCCCTCTTTATGTCTGCTTTTAAAAAATTAAATTATAGCCCTTATTCAAGTGTTTCTGGAAATCAAAACTTTTTTCAAACTAAAGGAAAGAATTGACTAGGTTGATAAAATAGGTTTTTTTCTCTTCTATAACATGCATGTTTATTACACTTGGCTCCTACCCATATAGACAGTGAACCTGCACAGTGACATGTCTTAAAGAGTAGAGAAGGGATTACGCTGCAATTGGACTCTCCCCAAATTTATCAGAAAAAAAAAATTCTAGGTGGCTCAGGATTTGATAAAATAATCTTGAGTCCCTTTTATTGCCCTAGCTTAGGTTCTTCTTATCTCTTGTTTGGATAAACTTCTTACCTGATTTCTCTGCCCCCAACTTCTTGCCTCACCCACTCTTTACATTGTTGCCAGAATAATGTTTGTAAAACACAACTTGTTCAGCCCCTGCGCTTGTCAGAAGACTTCAGTGGCTCTTTGTTGCCTGCAGAATTAAGTTTCGATGTCCTTGGTAAAGTGTCTAAGACCTTCCAAAGTTCAACAGCAGCCTACCTTTCCTACCTCCACACCTTAAATCTATCCATAAACCTCACATTTCAATCTCACCAAACATTAGCTACGCACGCCATGCATTTTCAAACTTCCATATGGTGTTTCTTAACCCAAATTAAGTTTCACCTTTCTATAAAAACACCTCAGAGATCCCCAAGTAGAATTAATTATTCCTTTTCTGGATTCCCATTGTACTATATATTGCCAATAAATACCTATTTTCGATGCACTGCTATAATATAATGGTTGGTTGTTTCTATGTATTTCTATTTATTATTCACTTTTGTGTCCTTCAAAGCAGGGAGCCCTGGATCTTACACCAGATAGGAAGCCAGTCAATAATGAATGGATGATGGAATAAGGTAGTCAATGACCCCTCGGCAGCTTCTTAAGCAATGAAGTGAGACGCCCAAAAGTTTATGAATTGGGAAACTTGTCTCAGCCCCTTTGGAGCTGAGAGAAAATAGATGAATCTAACTGACAATACACGTTTTTGCTCAAAATAAGGGAAAACCCTCCCTGGTGAAGATGATGACTCATCTTTATGGTTGAGTCCCTTAAATATTTTTTCCTTTTTTTTTTTTTTGGTACAGTTTTACATGGTTTTTAATTAACAAATAATAATTGTATATATTTGTGGGGTATAATGTGATGTTTCAATGCATGTATACATTGTGGAATGATCGAATACATCGATATATTCACCACGTCAAATACCACTTCTTTGTGAGGACACTTAAAATCTATTCTTTTAACTATTTTGAAATATACATTAACCATGGCCACCATGCTGTGTAACAGATCACCAGAACCTATTGCTCTTAACTGAAACTTTGTATCCTTTGACTAACATCTCTCATTTCCCCATTCATGACTCCCCCATACCTCCCTCCCCACCACCCCAGCCTCTGGTAACCACTATTCTACTCTCCACTTCTGTAAGTTCAACTTCTTTAGATTCCACATATAAGTGAGATCATGCAGTATTTTTCTCTCTGTGCCTGGTTATTTCACTTAGCATAATGTTCTCTAGGTTCATCCATGTTGTTGCAAATGGCAGTTTTCCTACTTTTTCAAGGCTAAATAGTATTCCATTCCATATTATTTATATATATATGTATATATCTATGTATGTATATGTATAGAGAGAGCACCCATATTTTTAAAATCCATTCATCCATTGATGAGCACTTTGGTTGTTTCCATATCTTGGCTGTTGTGAAGAATACTGCAATAAACACAGGAACACAGACATCTATTCGACATACTGATCTCACTTTTTTTGGATATATATCCAGAAGTGGGATTGCTGAGTCATATGGTAATTCTATTTTTCAGTTCTGGAGGAAGCTCCATATTGTTTTCCAAAATGGTTATACTAATTTACAGTACCACCAGCAATAGGTATTCATTCCCTCTTCTCCACATCCTTGCCAACACTCACCTTTCATCTTTTTTGTAACAGCCAGTCTAATAGGTGTGAGATAATATCTTACATCCTTGTATATTTTGAATATTAGCCCGTTCCTTATTCAATGTATGATTTGTAAATATTTTCTCCAAATCTGTGGGCTGTATCTTTACTCTGTTAATTGTCTCCTTTGCTGTGCAGAAGCTTTTAAGTTTGATGCCATCCCTTTTGTCTATTTTTGCTTTTGTTGCCCATGCTTTGAGATCATATCCAAGAAGTCTTTACCCATAATTAAATCATGGAGAATTTCCTCTGTTTTCTTCTAGTAGTTTTACAGTGTCATATCTTTCATTTAATCCATTTTGAGTTGATTCTTGTATAAGGGGTGAAATAACAGTCCATTTTTATTCTTCTGCATGTCAATATCCAATTTTCCCAACATCATTTATTGAAGAGATTGTACTTTCCCCATTGTGTATTCTTGGTACATTTGTTCCCTTTGTGTGGGTTTATTTCTGGGCTCTCTGTCTTTTCCATTGGCTGATGTGTCTGTTTTTATGCCAGTATCATGCTGTTTTGATTACTATGGCTTTGTAATATATTCTAAAACCCAGTAGTGTGATGCTTCCAGCTTTGTTCTTTTTGCTTAAGATTGCTTTGGCTAGTGGGGGTCTTTTGTGGTTTCCTACAAACTTTAAGATTATTGCTTCTATTTCTACAAAGAATCACATTGGAATTTTGATAAGGAATGCATTGAATCTGTAGATCACTTTGGGTAGTATGGACATTTTAATGATATTAATTTTTTCAATCCATGAAGAGGGCATAAATTTCCATTTACTTGTGTCATCTTCAACTTCTTTCATCAGTGTTTCATAGTTTTCCATATACAGATCTTTCACCTCCTTGGTTAAACTGACCTCCAATTATTTTTTCAATGCTATTGTAAATGGGATTATTTTCTTATCTTTTTCAGATAGTACATTGTTAGTGTATAGAAATACTACTGATTTTTATAAGTTGATTTTATATCTTACAATTCTAACAGTTTTTTTGGTGGAATTTGTAGGGCTTTCTATATATAAGATCATGTCAACAGAAAACAGACAATTTCACTTCTTCCTTTCCTATTTAGATGCCTTTTATTATTTTTTTTTCTTACCTAATTGCTCTGGCTAGGACTTCCGCTACTATGTTGAACAGAAGTGGCAAGAGTTGGCATCCTTGTCTTTTTCCTGATCTTAGACAAAAAGTCTTCAATTTTTCCCATTGAATATGATTCTAGCTATGGGATTTTCATATATGGCCTTTCTCTATTGTTTTGAGTAACATTCCTTCTATACCTAATTTATTAAGAGTTTTTATCATGAAAAGAAGTTGAGTTTTGTCAAATGTTTTTTCTTCATCTATTGAGATGATCATATGATTTTTGTCCTTCATTCTGTTAATACGGTGAATCACATTTATTGACTTGCATATTTTGAACCATCCTTGCATCCCAGGGATAAATCCCACTTGGTCATGGTGAGTGATCCTTTTAATATACTGTTGGATATGGTTTTCTATTATTTTGTTGAGGATTTTCGCATTTATGTTCATCAGTGATATTGACCTATAGTTTTCTTTTCTGGTAGTGTCTTTTGCAAGTTTTGTTGTAAAGGTAATGCTGACCTTATAAAATTAGTTTGGAAGTATTCCTTCCTCATCAATTTTGGAAAAGTTTGAAAAGTATTTATATTAATTTTTTAAATGTTTGATAAAATTCAGCCATGAAGCCATCTGGTCCTGGACATTTTCTTGATGAGAGCCTTAGTTATTAATTCAAGCTCTTTGATTGTTATTGAGATTTCTGATTTCTTCATGATTCAGTCTTGGCAGGTTATATGTTTCAAGAAATTTTTTCATATCTTCTAGATTGTCCAATTTGTTTGCATGTAATTTTCCATAGTAGTCTGTTATAATCCTTTGTATCTCTGTGACATCAGTTGTAATGTCTCCTGTTTCATTTCTGATTTTGAGTCTTCTGTTTTTTTCTTTGTCTATCTTTTTTCAATTTTGTTTATCTTTTTAAATATCCAAATTTTCAAAAACCAATTTTTAAAAAAAAATCAACTTACCTTAATTTCATCGATCTTTTGTATTGTTTTTCTAATCTCTGTTTCTTATTTCTGCTCTAATCTTCGTTATTTTTTTCTTCTGCTAACTTTGGGCTTAGTTTTTTCTTCCTTTACTAGTTCCATGACATGTAACATTAGATTGTTTATTTGAGATATTTCTTATTTTTTAATGTAGGCGTTTAGTGCTAAGAACTTCCTTCTTATAACTGTTTTTGATTCATTCCATAAATTTTGGTATGTTGTGTTACCATTTTTGTTTGTCTCAAGATATTTTTTAATTTTCCTTTTTAATTTCTTCTTTGACCCAAAAGTTGTTCATGAGCATATTGTTTAATATCCACATATTTGTTAATTTTCCTGATTCCTTCTGTTATTGATTTCTAGTTTTATACCATTGTGGCTGGAAAAAATGCTTCATATGATTTCAACCTTTTAAAATTTGTTAAGACTTCTTTTGTGGCCTAACATAGAATTTATCCTGGAGAATATTCCATGAGCACTGGAGATAAATGTGTATTCTGTTGCTGTGGAATGGAATGTTTAGTACCTGTCTGTTAGGTACATTTGGTCTTAAGTGTAGTTCAAGTCCAGCATTTCCTTATTGATTTTCTGTCATGATAATCCATCTGTTGTTGGAAGTGAGGTATTAAGTGCCCTCTTACTATGTTACAATCTATGTCTCCTTTCAGATCTCTTAATGTTTGCTTTATATATTTAGTTGCTGAGATGTTGGTCGCATACATATTTACAATTGTTATGTCCTCTTGATGAATTGACCCCTTTATCACAATATAATGACCTTCTTTGTCTCTTTTTTACAATTTTTGACCTAAAGTCTATTTTGTGAAATAAATACAGCTACCTCTGCTCATTTTTGGTTTTCATTTGCATGGAATATCTTTTTCCATCCCTTCACTTTGAGTTAACGAGTGTCCTTTAAGATGAGGTAAGTCTCTTGTAAGTGGCATATGGTGGGGTCTTATTTTTTTAATCTGTTCAGTTACTCTTTGCTCTTTGATTGAGAAGTTAATCCATTTACGTCAAAAGTAATTATGGATAGGTGAGATCTTATTGGTGCTGTTTTATGGTTGTTTTGTACATCCTTTGCTGCTTTCTTCCTCTTCCTTTCTTCCTTTGTGGTTTGATGGTTTTCTGTAGTGTTATGCTTTGGATATTCTCTTTTTATCTGTTGTGTATCTATTATAGGCTTTTGTTTTGTGGTCACCCTTAGGCTTATATAAACATCTTATAATAGGCTATTTTAAGTTGATAACAACTTAATTTTTATCACATACACAAACTACAATTTTACTCCCCTTCTTTCACATTTTATGTTTTTGACAGCACACTTTATGTCTTTATATAATTTATCTCCTTTAACAAATTTTTGTAACTTTAGCTATTTTTCACAGCTTTGTCTTTTAACCTTTATACAAGAGATATAATTATTTACCCACTTCCATTACAGTATCAGAGTACTTTGGATTTGACAATGTCCTGATTTTTACCAGTGAGTTTCATACTTTCATGTGTTTTTATGTTAGTAATTAGTGTCTTCTTCTTTCATACACTCTCTTTAGCATTTCTTGTAAGGCAGGTCTAGTGGTGATAAACTCTCTTGGCTTTTATTTCTCTGAGAAAGACTTTATCACTTGTGCATTTTTGAAAAACAACATTGCTGAGTATAATATTCTTTGTTGGCAGGTTTTTTTTTTCTTTCAGGATTTTGACTACATCATTCCACTCCCTTCTGGCCTACAAAGTTACTGCTGAGAAATCTGCTGATAGTCTGAAGTTTCCCTTATATATGACGATTTCGTTTTCCTTTACTGCTTTCAACATTCTTTCTCTTTAACTTTTGAAAATTAATTGTGATGGGTCTTGATGTGGGCCTTTTTGGATTCATCTTATTTGGTTTTCTTTGGGCTTCCTCAATATAGAGTTTCATTTCTTTCACCAGGCTTGGAAAATTTTCTGCCATTATTTCTTTGAATATGATTTGTGTTCTTTTCTCTCTCTTCTTCTGGCACACTGATAATACATAAGTTGCTCTGCTTTATAGGGTATCATAAGTCTCTTAAGCTATCTTTACTCCTTTTCATACTGTTTTTCTTTTGCTCCTCAGATTTGATGATTTCCATTGACCTGTCTTTGAATTCATTGATCCTTTCTTCTGCTTGCTCTAGTCTGCTGCTGAACTCTCTATGGAATTTTTCAGTTCAGTTATAGCATTCTTCAGCTCTATAATTTCTGTTTGGTATTCATTTATACTTTCTGTCTCTTTTTCCATTTGTTCTTGTACTGTTATTTTGACCTCAGTGAGCATCTTTATGATTATTGTTTTGAATTTTTTATCAGGTACATCATATATCTCCAATTCACTTGGGTCAGTTTCTATAGATTTATCTTGTTCTTTTATTTGGATATACTTTCCTGTTTCTTCATTTTTCTTGATTCTGTGTGCTATTTTCTGCTCATTAGATAAAACAACTGCTTCTCCCAGTCTTGTCACACTGGCCTTGTGTAG
>CAUYPO010076532.1:0-22769 GCA_963574435.1 Cheirogaleus major
ATTAATTTCTTTCTATTTTTTAGTAGAGATGGGGTCTCATTCTTGCTCAGGCTGGTTTCGAACTCCTGAGCTCAAACGATCCGCCCACCTCGGCCTCCCAGAGTGCTAGGATTACAGGCGTGAGCCACCGCGCCCGGCCTAGTATTCATATTAAACTCAATTAAAATGAACACTCCCTTGGGCCTTAGGGCTCTAATTCAGTATTCTATTGATTCTCGCTGCCTTACTATGCAGGGTCAGGAAGACAGGCTCTGACCTCATGTGTACAAAGGCAGACAGCTGGGATTCCCATAATTTTCAGAAAGGATATCTGATTATCATTACAGTGGTACTAGTGGTCACAATTTTCAATCACTGCTATTTTGCTCTTAATTGTATATAACTGCAACTTTAGCTTCATCATTATCATTTGATACTGTTTAACCCCACAATGTAAATAGAAGCACAGTTGCATCAGAAATACCTCTGGCCAATAATATTCTAATAAAATGTTTTGAAATGTATAGGCATTGTGTTTAAATAGGAATCATCTACATCACTACTTTTAATATTGATGAAGACACTGCCATCTCTTCCAAATCTTCTTGTACAGTGACACTTCATTACCACTCAGTTCCTTTTTGACTGGAAAGTAGGAATGGGTGGGACAGATGGGCACATGTGTCTTTTGCTCCACTCAAATGGGCTGAAATCATAAAGTATGGGATGTGATACCCTAAAGCTGTGCAATATGGCAGCTGCTAGCCAAGTGCAGTTATTTAAATTTAAATTAATTAAAATAAGATCAAATGAGAAATTCCATTATTTGGTCACACTAGACACATTTTGGGTACTTAACAGACAACACAAATATAGAACATTCCCACCACTGCAGAAAGTTTTATTAGCCAGTACTGCTCTAGAGAAAGCTGGAGAACATGGGACCCACAGACTTTGGTCCTCTTTCTCACCTTATCCAATTGACCTGATTTGTTATATTTCTCTTCTGCAAAGACCAGCTCCATCTCACTCATGTCATTGTTGAGGATAAAACAAACTTTAGATTTATAGAATTCTGGGTCATCTGTTTCAAAGTACTGGGGAGACAGAAAGATACAGAACAGAACATGAATGTTCTTGCCCAGAAATGAAATTTGTAACTGGTTGGAATCACTTAACTTAATTTCTTAAACCTTAAGATTAATAAGCTTAGGTGAAGAGATTCCAGAGTTAATGGCCAGGGGGCCTTAGTAGAAAATGCACCCCCAAGGTGTTACCTTGTAATGCATACGTAGTCCTATGATTTGGGCCAGGAAAGAACGGGTGAAGCGAGCTCGGACCAACTGCTTGTAGGCTCCTCCAAGAGAGGACTCATAAAGACACTTGCCCACAAGCCGCCCTGCAAACTCATACATCTTCAGACGCAGATGAGCTGGGCGATTAGGGTTGGGATGCACCTGTCCAAGAAAAAGACTGAAAGGCCCTGGGCCATTTTTCTTCAAGCCTAGTTCTGGAAAGACCCTCCCTCCCCAACTCCATGCCAAGGAAGCAAGAATTTCAGTGTGAAGATCAAAACGCCCACCCAAATGACATTAGTCTTTTGGTAGCCACCACTGAGTAATTCAAAGTGATTGGAGGATAAAGGGCAAACATGGACTT
The DNA here is from genome assembly GCA_963574435.1 of Cheirogaleus major. Lineage (NCBI taxonomy): Eukaryota > Metazoa > Chordata > Mammalia > Primates > Cheirogaleidae > Cheirogaleus > Cheirogaleus major. Next base: position 1,639 of record CAUYPO010076532.1, read on the forward strand.
ATATTAAGTTGAAGATGGACTTATATCAAGTTTGTGGCCCCTAGCAGATTATGGAATTGAATCAGTGGATGATGTGATACTTTTTCCCTAAACCAGAACTTCTTTCAGCCAAAGTCTACTTCTCTATCCCTGATGCCTCTACCTAGTCAAAGACCTAGTACAAAAATCAATTGCTTCAGGTATATTTTGAGAAAATGGCTTAACTATTATAATAATTAGTAGAGTAGCCATTGCCCTATAATGCCTTTTAGTCCAACATTCATCTACCTGCATTTTCTCTTATTTTACAGATGAAATAATGAAGGTAAAGAGGAAAGAGGTCATCTGATTAGCTCATATTGCAAGTAGCAAAATTAAGAATAGGACACAGGTTGTCAGACTCCTAGGTTAGTTCCATAATTTCAAGCACCTGTTAGTCTATCCATTACAACATAATCGCCAAAATTCCCATTTTCCACCCACCCATGGGGAAGTCACAGACTCACTAATGCTTGGTTGTTGTCACTGAACCGGGTGAAAAGCTGATTGGTGGTGTCAAATAGGGCTTTGCTGATTAGGTCAAACCATTCCCGGCGAGGCCCTCCCCAGTCCAGAGCTGAAAAGTATAACGAAAATAAAAAATAACTCTGGCCTACCTCCACTTACCACTTTTGTTCATTTAGTCATCATTTTATTATACACTCTCCACATTCTGTCTATTCCACTATCTTGGTCTATTCCACTATCTTAGTCTATTCCACTATCTTAGCTTCCCCACTGCAACTCACCTAAACTGTGGACTTTTTTTGAAATCCCACCCCTTTCTGTAGGATTAAAGGTATTTTGATGAATAAGCTAATGCCCCCTAGTATCGAAACACAGATTAGAAATCCCAGGAAATGGCTAGTTCTCTAAAAGTAACCAAAGTTACTTTGCCATTCTGGTTCAAACTCTTAGAGTCCTCCCTCCAAGTCCCCATATGGCTGTGCTCTACAAGCTCCTCCATGCCAGGTGGTCAAAAACCACCACCCTTCTTTTTTGACTCATGTTTTTTTTCCCCTTGGAAAAAGAAGCTAGGTTTTGGGAGGAGGGGTGGGTTAGGGGGCAGTGAGGAGGGAGTTGTTTTTGTTTTTTTGTGGAGAAGGAGTAAGAGTGAGAGTGGGAGTGGAGAGGATAGTTAAAAATATGAATATAAATTTCAAAACTGACCTTCTTCATCCTGGAAAATCACTTCAAAGTTCTTGCTCCAATCTGAGATGGAGAAATTCCGAGTGGCTTTCAGAGACTGAAAAGCAGTGAAAGGAAGGGAATTATCAGAACACTGGCTGGCATCCCCTGGATGTCAAAGACAAAAACACAAGAGCATCGCCATTGTCTCCTGAACTAACCACTACTTGGAGGAGATAGATTAGTCATAAATAAGCTTTCATAATACCATCTTATATTTAGAATGTACATATATCCAAAATAACTTTAAAGTTTTTAAAAATAATCTAATTTGTATTTATACCATCACTTGTTGGAAAGTTCAAGCTGTTAGGTTTTTTTTCTTAAAAAAAAAAACCCTCATTTTATTAATAGAAAAGCTCTTGCATAAAGAAGTAAAAAATGACTCAAGTCAGTAAGCTATGAGTGACAGAACCAAGGAGTCCTGGTTTTCAGCAAAGTATAGTCTATCCACTAGACATCTTTATCCACAAGACGAGGTTCAGACAGGGAGTCATGCCACACAGAGAATGTGGCTGTGAAAAGGGGTTTCCAGTCACACCTACCAGAGCCAAACATCACAAACACTTTCTGGACAGGGACCAACCCTTCTCATTCTCAGGGAATGTAAGAACTATGCCAGTGTCTGTGCAGTGGAGACAGACACACATCAGGTGTTCCTTTTCCATCAGACCAGAGTGACAACAAAAATCATTTCCTTTTAATCCAACAAGAGCTCTTCTATTCCAGGGATTCAATAACAAGAACTTTCTTCTGTAACCACCACTTACACCTGCCCTACATAGGAGTTTCATGACATTGTTCAGGAACAACTTCAGTAGATTTGAAAGCCAATGAGTCAACTAATTTCTCTCCCTAAATAACACACCTCCAACAACTCTGCCCTAAACTTAGTATAATCAAACAAATAAAAAATATCCGTAATATTTACAGATACAGTTAAAGATAGAAATTCAGGTTTCATAAAAAAAGATGACCTGCAGAATATAACCAAATACTAAAGAGGTTCTTAGTTGGAAAACTTTGGCATCTAGTGACAGAAATGAAGCTCTACGCACCGATTCCAATAAGGCGTGTCTGCTGACCTTCAGGGTGACTTTGGAATGTGGTCTTTTCATATGTACCTGCCGAAGCTCCCGCTGGAAAAAGTTCACCTTGTCCTGAAAGGTCTCAGAGCCTCCTGAGGAGCAGCAAGATCCATCATGATTACTGCCTCATTTCGAGACATCTGTGGAGTCCCATCTCCACACCGTCATGTACCCAGCGTGGCTCGGGTCACTACCCTCTCCATCAGAATCCCTGTCCAACCTCACCTATGTTCTTATGCAGGGAGCGGATGAAAGTGGCGGCTAGAATGTTCCTCTCCTTACAGCTGAGCTCCACGGGAGGCTGAATGCCATCATCTACCACCAGTGTAAGTAGCTTATGGACAGGGTCAGGGCCAAGGTATGAAAACTAGCAAAGAAAAAAAGAAGTTAATCTATAAAACCCTACCCAGCAACAACTCTCCACACCCCTACCCTTCTGTACCAACCAACAAAAACAAGTAAGCCTGTTTTCTCCAAGTGAGCACCTACCAGGGATACATCTCCTTTCTTTTCACCTCAGTGCTCTACAATTCAAATTTTAAATTATTTTAGTCATAGAGACTGCCTTTAGTAAGGATCACAGGCAGCAACATTACAGACCTTCCAACATAAAATATAAGAAGAGTGAGAGTAGCAAGTATATATAAAATAGCAAGAAATCACTACTCCAAACTGGTTGGAGGAAAATGATTTTTATAAAATGACATATTCAAGACTTTGGGCAAAAGTTTAGATTCCAAAGGCCCAGAAAAGTTAAGGAAACCATTTATTTTTAATATATGAGAATGCTGTATCTAAAAGAGTTAGCTTCAGCACACTGGGAGACCAAGCTTGGGCCAGCGTTACCAATATCCTTTCTATTAACTTAGTCTTGGAAGCAAAAGATAACTGATGAAGTATTCTGAGTTGTTACTAATTCCTGTTTTTATAGGCATGTACCCTTCCAGAATTTATATATATTCTTCATGCAATTTAGTGAGGAGATAACACCCTTTCTTTGTTAGGCAACGAATCCTGTGTGCACAGTGAGAACTTCCAGAAACACCAAAAGCTCTTCTGGGAAAAAAGAAAAGGCTGAAACATTCCAGAGCTGAAGCCCGCTCAGCATGAGCCAGATGTAAGGCTCAACTTACTTTTGTTCCTGGGCACACTCGGAAGGTGTAAAGGCGCCAGGGAATGATTTTCAGGTAGAACTCCTTCACTGAGAATTGCTAGAGGACCAACAGGAAGAACAGGAAGTGAATGATAAATAAAATGGCTCTATTTGGGTATTAGATTTCAAATATCATAGTCCCTATCTACATTTATCATAATATCCTTTTTCCTCCATGGACAAAAATGACAATTTAGTCAGTACTAAAAACAAATAAATACGTCAACTATATCTTTAAAAAGGCAAATGAAAAATGCTACTCTGACAATGCCATTTTATACAGAGATACTTCATAATCTTAATATTCAAGTCTTACTACAATTTCTCAATATCTGAGATCACGTTTTCACTTGAGGGTAGAGAAGATTTTACCTAGAAGCAATTAAAATCTCCTTCTCTTCAGTCAGATGCTGCTCAGAATGACTTCTTCCAAATCAGTGGACAGAGGACACCAGCAGCCCATACCTATTGCTTTATCCCTATTTGAATGGTTCTAAGGCTTTGCCAGAGAAGGAAAGGTAGGAAGATGGGGAGCGGGGTGATGGGGGGAGGTCTCATACAAAAAAGTTCATAAAATACTTCATGTAAGAATAAAGAGGAGTCTCTTTATGCCATTTACAAAAGAAGAAATGACAATGCAATAATTTTTTAACCTAAGAAAAACCCTTTTATCTGAATGTGCAGGTCAGATTTTTTTCCTGATTTTAAAAACTTCATTAAAGAAAATTTCAAACACATACTAAAGAAAAAATAATAATACAATGAACCCATCACAGCTTCAAGAATTATCAACTCATAGCCAATCTTGTTTCATTTATCCACTCCACCCATTTCCTTCATTACCATCCTCCCCAGACTAAATTTAAGGCTAGATTTTTACATGGAGAATGGTACAACAGTGAAGTGTTCTGAAGTAGAACAGAATTAAATTCAGTTTTGGTTATGAGATTAAAGGGATATAATGGGATGTTTCAACAGAGTCTCATTTTTATGAGGACTGAACGAATTAAAAAATACAAATATTAAAAAGGAACTTTTAACACAAAGTGCCTCTTAGCTCAGGGGCTTGGGAAGTTCACCTTTTTTCTCTGACAATATGTCTTTATTCTTGTAGCCTGATAGTGACATGCATTACAGTGGTTTCACCAATCACAGAATGAAAGATCAAATTGTTCCAATACAGCACAAGGAGCCAACAGTGATTTTTCTACTAGTGAGAAATTTTTAATGGCTAAAAGTAGCTTTCTACACAACTCTTGAGACCCATGCCTTGAAAAATCTTCTAGAAGCAATCAAAGGACAGAATGACACAGGTGCTCTAAAGCACTAAGGCTTCAGATACAGATTTAGTCTCATCAAAACCAAATATTTGCAGCAGTATAAGTGGCACAATCTTCTGCTTAACTTAGTCTCCCAGAAACCTCACAAGTCAATATCTTGCCCTGATACTTAGATTGCTACTTTGTGTTTCTGTTACCAAATACCAAATACATGCAGGCTCAGGCAGAGGGATTTTAAGGCAAGAATGGGAGTTCCAACCTTTGGTGACACATAGCAGTACACCTTCTTCGGTTTCTTTACTTTCTCAGGGGTGTGGCACTCAGAGGGCGAGTCTTCATCTTCCTCCTCAATAGCAGTGGAGGGTCGGCGCTGGGAAGAGCTCATGTGCATGGGTGGAAGGTGCCATGGAGTGCTGGTACAGTTGGTAGCATTATAAAGATAAGCCTCAAAGTAAATGCTCACACCTGAGGTGGACACGTTGCGTTCGACAATATTCCTCTCGTTCTCTGAAGTATAATAAGGAATAAGGTTTAAAGTAGGAGTCAGGGGAGAAAAAAATTGCCTATCACCAATCCTTTAGCCCACAGGAACTAAGCCAACCATGGCTCAAATATCAAATGTTTGTGAGGTCAAGCAAAGAAATGGCCAGGGAATAGGACTAAATCACACCTTTTCTTTCAACTCACCACTTAAGACAATAATGTCAAACTCGCCATTATTGATTGGCTGATTTTGGTATGAAATGCAGGCACGAAAGCAGCCACGAGAATGCAGGGTGAGTCGCAAGAACACCTGGCAAGTCTGCCTGTTGGATGTCACTGACTTCTCAAATGAAACACCAGTACTCTCTTCTTCTTGAGGGCCAAGCTACAGGAAGATAACAAAGCATCACTTCACATATAAAATTTTTCCCTATTTACAAGACAATTTACTCTTTATCAAGAACTTCCCTATCTATGATCTAATCTAAGTCTCACAATTACTAATAAGACAGGTATTGTCAGATGAAGATACAGACAGCACAGAAGGCAGGGACAAAGAGACAAGAGATGGAAGTAAATTAGAAGGGGTGACAATGACAGAGAAAGGAGCCTGCTATCCCCACCACATAAAGAAGGGAGGCTGCTTACCTCATGAATGGACAAACTGTAATTGTGCTCGTCTCTCAAAGACGTGGAATTGTTGGTAGGGTTGTCATACTCATCTCGGGGTACTATTTGAAGGGTGTGTGGCTGCCCACAGGTCAACACAAGAGTAGAAAAATGGCACACAATTTTGGTCTTGGAAGGAACCACCATTCCTGGAACAAAGACAATGGAATCTAACGTTTAGAGGGGGGCTCTTCAGGGCACAAAGATCTGCTCATTGAGTCCTAGAGAGCTAGATTCCTAGATATTTATCTAGGGATAAATAACATTATTAAGAGGGGCAGGGGAAGGAAATAGAAAAATTAACTCAAATAAAGTTTGAGGCTCATTTTTACAAATTCTTAACCACTGTAAGCATTAGACAAAATGAGAAAAGAACTCGGAGGAAATAGAAACAAGAGTTACAAATACGGTGCCTAGAGTCCCACTAGGAACCTAAGAGTGAGGTGGGCCCTAAAAATAAGTACCAAACAACTGCAAAAAAAAAAAAAACACCATGAAATACTTAGTTGCAAATCTAATAAAACATGTACAAGACTTATATGTTGAAAACTACAAAACACTGATGAAAGAAACAAAAAAGATCTAAATAAATGGAGAAACATATCATATTTACGGAAGACTCAACATAATACAGATGTCAATTTTCCTCAAGTTGATATACAGGTTTAACACAATTCTTATTAAATTTAGACAAGATTATTCTAAAATTTATAAGGAATGCCAAAAGAACTATTAATAGACTAGCTAAGACAATTTTGAAAAAGAAGAATGAAGTGTAAAGAATCCAGTTTATGAATTATAAGAACCTATTATAAGACGATATATCTTAAGATTTATTATAAAAGCTACAGTAATCAAAGAGTCTATGATAATGGTAAAGGGATACTTACATTGATTAATGAAAAAGAACAGAGAACCCAGAAATAGATCCCCACAAATATGCCCAACTGAGTTTTGACAAAGGTGCAAAAGCAACGTAATGGAGGAAAGATAGCCCTTTCAACAAATGGTGCTAGAGCAACTAGACATCTATAAGCGAAAAAGAGAACCTTCACCCATACCTCACATACAAAACTTAACTATAAGTGGATCATGATCTTAAATATAAAATGTAGGCCGGCTGAGGTGGCTCATGCCTGTAATCCCAGCACTCTGGGAGGCTAAGGCAGGAGGATAGCTTGAGCCCTTGAGCCCTGGAGTTTGATCACACCACTGCACTCTACCTGGGGTGACAGAGCAAGACTTTGTCTCAAATTTAAAAAAATAAGCATAAACTGGATTTCATGAAAATTAAAAACATTTGCTCCATGAAAGGCCCTGTTAAGGGGATACAAATAAAAGCTACAGATAGGGATAAAGTATTTGCAGACCACATATTTAACAAAGGACTAACATATACAATATACAAAGAACTCTCAAACTCAACAGTAAAAAAACAAAAAGTCCAAATTAGGAAGTGGGCAAAAGACACGAAGAGACATTTATCAAGGAGGATACACAGATGGCAAATAATCACATGAAATAATGTTCAACATCATTAACCATTTGAGAAATGCAAATTAAAAGCACAATGAGATAACACTAAACACTTATCAGAATGGCTAAAATAAAAAATGACACACAAGACAGATAGGATCTCAACACACAACACATATAGGTTGCGTTGTGAGAATCAGAGACTATAATTTTAGACTTCAATACCAGTGAGCATCTGTTATCTGGCATAAAGGAAATGAGGGGGGGAAAAAGTAGGGATAAAAGCCTCAATTCTCAGATATCAGAAGCTTGGGCAGGCACTCTTCAATGACAAAGAAAACACATATTGGCAACAAGGATGGGATTAGGGTCAAGGTGCTTTTACTTAAAAAGGTTTCAAATATAAGAAGGATTTATTTTTTTGTCTATTCTGGTACCCTGTCACTTAAGAAGTTACCAGACTGACGACTCAGCAATTCTACTTATAGAGAAATAAAAACATATGTCCACACAAAAGCTTGTACACAAATGTTTGCAGCAGCATTACTTACAGTAGCCAAAAAGCAGAAACAAACCAAATGTCTATAAACTGACAAATGGATAAATAAAAGGTGGTAGATACATACAAAGGAATATTATTTGGCAACAAAAAGAAATGAAGTACTAATTCATGCTATAGCATGGATGGACCTTAAAACTATCATTTAAGTAAAACAAGCCAGTCACAAATGGTCACATATTTTATGATTACATTTATACAAAACGTCCAGAGTGGGCAAATCTGTAGAGGGAGTAGATTAATGGTTGCCTAGGGCTGGAGGGTATGGGGAAAAAGTGATTGCTAATATGTATGGGGTTTCTTTATGGGGTGATGAAAATCCTCTAAAATTGACTGAGATGATGGCTGTATAATTCTGTGAACTTTAAAAACCATCAAACTGTATATTTTAAGTGGATGAACTGTTATGACATGTAAATGAAATCTCAATAAAGGTGTTATTAAAAAAAAAAAAAGAAAGAGGGAGGGAGATAATGGGAGAAACAATTGGAAAAAAAAAAAAAAAACCTACCAGGCTGAAAAATTTTGTAGTAAGGACTATAGGCCACATTTAATCCACCAAGCTTCACTGTGATTTCATAACGCCCAGCCTTGCGCACAGTGAAGGCCACCTTTACCACGTTGGAATTGGGCTCCTGAAGGACTTCCTGAGTTACTGGAATCTCCACTGCTAGCTCAACATGAGAGATGTGAACTCTTAGTCCCACAGGCCGATGTGCAGGGAAAGGCTGCCCGTTCTTATAGAATAACTGCAGTGAGGAGAAGAGGAGTACCCATTAGTGAGTGAAGGGAAAAAATCATCTTCTATGTAATTAGAGAGTGTGGGGGTTAGCTGGCAGAGGCCACACTGGTAAATCCTAGCACCTATCCACTCCTTATAGTCCTGCTCACAGAAACACAGAGAGAAACCAATGCCCCTAACACTCCAAAGAGACCATTCAATGATGAACAAATTCTTAATCTGTGCAGAGGACAGGGGTAGAATTACCACTGAATCAAGAAAATGTCCATCTCAGCTTGACATTTCTGAACCACCACTGCTGCCTCCTTGGTCTTATCAGCCCTTTATATTACATTACCAGTGCTAACCCAAATTTAAAGGTAAGTCAGCCAGTAGCACTGACACCAAGTGAATTAAAGCACCAGGCAAGGGTAGGAGGGGTTCAGGCTCTCAAGCAAAGCTTAATGCTACAATGGAGAAGTCACTGCAGGGCTCAGCAAACGTTTTCTGTTTAGTGCAGAATAGTAAATATATTTTGTTTTATGAGCCATACACAACTCACAACTTTGTTTTATGAGCCATACATAACTTTCATAACTATTCAAGTGTGAAAGCAGCCATAGTCAATACACAATGAGTGGGTGTGGCTATGTTACAATAAAAATGTATTTGCAGAAACAGAAGGTGGGCCTGATTTGCCAACCCCTGATCTGTACACCTACTCTTTTTGGTAATATTTTTATTGTTTTGAAAAGGTAGCCTTAAGCTTTATACTTCTTCAAAGGTAAGCACCTATTAAACCAAAATGATAGAGAAATTTATAACTCTTCAGACAGTAACAATTCCCAAGTTCCTGGGAGGAGCTGAAAAACAAGCAAAAATGTTAACATTCCAGGCCAGCACTACCAACAGACTGAACTGAGCTCTGGAAAGCAAGTGACTCAGAAACCCCAATGGGTACGGAGACAGAAACATTCCCTTACATGCACTCGGAAGGCCATGCTGTGGCCCACCTCATAGGGGTCCTTCCAATCCCAGTAGACTTTGCAAGACCGGGGATCCAGGTAATTTCCCCGCACGTAGTCATAAATAGTCCGGTCCCCTCGGCGCTCACGGTCCTCATTCTGGAGGAAGCTGACTACACGTGCGGCAAGTTCAAAGAGGAACTTAATTGTGAAGAAGAATGCAACCACAGATACTGTGATTCCACCTATGTAAAAAAGAAACACACAAACCATCTGCCAGTTACACATTACAGCATCTCGTTATGGAAAAGGATAGCCATCTCTCAAAATTTACAGGAAGTCAGTGTAAGACTGTAAGACTGTCAAAGAAACACTATACTGGGTTACTACCCCTGTGGATGAAGACAGAAACTTCTACCCACGGTGTCAGCTACTGCAGGCCTCAGGCCAAATCCCACCTACTATCTGTTTCAGTAAATAAAGTACTAAGGAATAAAACCACACTCATTTGTTTACAAATTGTCTGTGGCACCACACTGGTAGAGTTGAGTAGCTGTGTGGCCATCAAAACTGAAAATATTCTCTGGCCTTTCACAGGAAGAGTTTGCAAACTCTTGCTCTACACGGAACTACATATAATGCTCCCCTGCCCCCTCCTTTCTACATGTGGTGGGCCCCCACAGTAGTAGTAAAAAGAATGTGCATTTGGTTCCCTCCATTTCCTTCTAAAAAGAATGCACACCTGGGAGCCTTCCCCTGCCCTGTCTACTTGGCAGAAGCCCTCCCCAGTCGCAATCAGAGTTAGGGGTTCCCTCATCTGGGCTCCTTCAAACTCTTGTACATTCATCTATTATAACTTTTTTCTTCCTTGATCAGTTCCCCCTTCAAGTTATGAATTCCTACTCGTTGAAGGCAGATTTTTCCCTTATTCAACTTTAGACTCCACAGTAAACAGTGTCTGACACTGACTATAATTGCTCAATAAATATTTCCCAAATGAATGAATCCCACTGCCAACTCTATGAATATACATTCTGGCATGACTGGAAATATTTCTAGCTGTATTATTAAGGGGACTGGGGATGAACAAGGAGGCAAAAGGGAACTAAGCAACCCTAACAAAAAGATAATGAAGAAAGCCCTTTCTATAACATACCAATAACGTAAAACATCAGGTCCCTTCAATGCCGACAGACAGCCGAGGATCACAGCTGCAGCTGGAAAAGAAAACTTGTTTAGTTTTTTCCTAGAATTCTTTCTTATAGCCATCTGAGAGTGAAACAAAGTACAGCATAAGGCTTGAGCCAACCAACTCTAGTCTACGCAGCCTTACTATTCCCATCCTCTCTTTCTAGCTTGACAGGTGCCCTAAGACATGTTTCAGAGAAACAAAGAGAGACTGCATCATTCCCCCTCAAGACTTCCAATCTACCAACCACCCTAGGGATATCACAAACAGCCACTAGCTTGCTATATTGCTAGTTACCAAAAATAATAACATGGCTTTCATCTTCTTAGATCCATGGTTCCCAAGACAGTTTCCCTCCCCCATGCAAAGTAGTGCTAATTAACACAAGCAAAGAAAATAATGGAGTCACTTTCCTCTTATATTTGCCTTCTGGAAGTAATTCGGCTAAGTAGAAATAGCTATATAAAATGTAGATTTTTTTAAAAGCAAGTATCATTATCATCACGTTGGTATTATGTAATTAAAATGAACTCTGGGTCAACCCAATAATAAGCAGTGGGTACGTAAGGGAAGTCATTTATGCTGTTACCAATCAGTCAGACTAAATGGGCCCTCTGGAAGACGAGCTCAGCAGAAAGGCCAAGGAGAAGAACAAAAGGGGACTGTACTTCTCATCCTAAGTGATGCCTATCAAGGTTACAGTTTGAGGGGAAACTGAATTTCACTGTCATAAAACTTGTCCCAGAATAAGACTTCAGTCTTCATTGTTCATTTGGTTATTTGAACCACTAAAGGTGCCACCAAGGAAAAATGCAAAGTACACTGTTCATATCACTGAGTTCAACCTCAGTATAGGCTGTATATGCTCTCCATTCTACATTGCTCTGAATTCACTCTTTCAAGTCAATATATATATACATTAAGGTTATCAATGTTATCTTGAACCAGCACCTTTTTATCAGTACCAGAATATTACTTAAAGGCAAGTTAGCTAAAAATTTCTAGGCTCAGATCTGGAAGGGAACAAAACTTCTTTTTTTCAAAGTGTGCTTTTATATCTGATTGTGCTCAAAAAATTTAAGAGAAAGAGAGAAAGAAAACAGCCTATTAGTTCTTTTGATGACCATATATCCAATGGATCCCACAGAAAGTAGGTAATTTGAGGAATAACTGTCGGAGGTTTCACAGAAATCCCTACTTAGACTGGTGTCTAAAGTCTTACTAGAAAAGAAATCCACACAAGGAACAGAATTGTCAACACATAGATTATAAACAATATACAGTCCCCAAATTTAAGATTACAACTGAGCCTCCTTCTCAAATCAGTGTCTTATATCCTGGACCCCTATGCTTAAAAGCTGCTATCATCTCTCCAAAGCAACTGTCTGCATCCTACAGAATGTACTAGATCAATGGTCCCCAACCTTTTTGGCACCAGAGACAGGTTTCACGGAAGATAATTTTTCCATGGACTAAAGGTGGGGAGGTGGGGTGTCATGGGTCAGGGGAGGGTGGCGCAGAGCTAAGGTGGTACTGGGCTACAGCCCAGGGGTTGGGAACTGCTGATGCTAGTAGACTTGGTTAGACCAAAATGGTAGTTTAACTTCCTCAGATAGATGCCATCCAATCTGATCCTAGATGTGAAACTTCTGGTCCTCAGGGAAGTTACAGCACTCAGAAGAAAATGAAACATATGTGACTGATGTTACAGACTTGCAGTCTCATGTTTCTTGCTTCTTGGAGGAAGAAGAGCAGTGACAAATTTATGGCTTGAGTCACCAGGGTTGGAAAAATTTCTATCTACTATCTCTGACAACTACAACCACTTTTTCTGTAAGATGCAGCTGACACGCAGTAAGTCACAATCCTGGAGACCAGTCCCAGGGCTGCAACTACCTGTGTGACCTGTCTAGGCTTCAGAATTCTCACTGCTGTAAAAAGAATTGAGATTTAGTAATTTCTATGACACCATCTCCTTTAAGTATGATATGACTTCAATGTAACTACCTATAGCCATCAAGGCTCTAAAAGAAAATTGTGTTAAGTAGTATAATATAGAGGATGAGGGCACGGATTCTAGCGTTAGATTACCTGGGTTCAAATCCATGCTCTGCCACTCACAATGTGACCTTGGACAAGTCATTTAATCTTTCTATAGGGTGCCAGTTTCCTTATCTGTCAAATGGAGACAACACCTATATGTACCTCATAGGGGGGTGCTATGAGGATTAAGTGAGTTAACACATGTAAACAGAGTGATGCCTGGTACACAGTGAGTTCTCAAAGTTTCAATGACTGTAACAAATGGCAACAGTAGTACCAATATCACCACTCCTTTGCTTCCGAGCTGACAGGAAAGTCAGGGAATCTCTCTACTGGCCCACACTTTCCAATGAGAAATGCATCAGAATTTAAGAAAAGGCATGGCTTCTATAACTGTTCCTAAAATCTCAGCCTGCATGGGAGCTCTCTATACTATTCTAATTTTATGCCTGAAAAATTTTATAATGAATAGTTAAAAACTCATCCTAAAATAATTCATCCAACAAATACTAAGTGCTTACTTAATGTGCCAGGTACTAGGGGAACTGAGTAGCCACAGTCCCAATTCTTATGAAGCTGAGAGTAATGAGCTTTACCTTGTTGAGTCCTTGGTCATTATTCCTCATTCACTTATTTCTCAAACAAATCACTCTCTGCCCTGTCTTAATGCTACACCCACCCCGACGCCACACTGTTCTCCTCGGCCCTGCCTTCCACAATACCTCACTGTTGATCCTATGATCTAGCCAAATCATATCCTTTACACTTTTACATATAAGTTCTGAAATTTCTCATCTCCATGCCTTCAAAAATCATCTCCCCTGCCTAGAATATCCTCCTCCCCCTCAGTCTCTATATATTTACACACGGACAAGGTCTAGGGAAAATCATATCTTCCCTCTCTGAAATCTTCCCTGATCCTCAGTTTAGAAATTCCTTCCCTCCTCTGAATTTTCATACAACTTTGTTTTTATTTATCTTTTGGCATTTATATTTGTTTAGTCTCTTGTTTTCTTTTTCATTTTAGAAGTGATAAATGAGGCAATGGCTAGTCTTAAAAATTATCCAAAGCATCCAACGTAATTGCAATAAATATGAATAAAATATCTGAATAGATAAGGTCAAATGTCTTTCTTTGTCCAGAATGCCTAAGGAATTTTCCAGATGGGATCTTCCTTTTAGATATAGTTTTAAAAGACTTCTCTAACTAGTAATATATTCTCTTGATTCAGGGGTTATAAGCTCTTTAGAGCTAAAAGTTGCCAATTTAATTCAGTTCAACAAGTATGTATCAAATACCCACCACTCGGCTCATGAGTTTTCATGCATGGTATTTTTCTACAACAGTTTCTACAGTACCCTCCGCTTTTTGCTGTTCACACTTCTCCTGTATAACATTATTTTGAAACTTTTCCTGAGTCTAATTCAAGAACAAACAAGTATGTTAAGGTTACACCATACCATTTCATAAAATTGTTACATGAGTATTTCGTTTTCCAGTTCATCTCATTAGTGTTCTTGCCCTTATTATATAGCATTGGGATACTCTAAGCTAGTAGAATAACAGTTGGAGTAAACTCATAACTCTCTACCCTCTTATTGAGCCACTTTTCACAAGCCAAACATTAGCCTAAGTGCTTTACATATGTTAGCCTAAGTAACTGTCACCACAACAACTTAGTGAGTTAAGTATTATTATTCTTGTTTTACAGTTAGAAAAAAAGCTGGGCTTAGAAAAATTAACTTGCTAAACATCTCACTGATGCTTAAGTGACACAGCTGAGACTCAAACCCATGTTTAACTTTGAAGCTCAATGCTCTAAACCTCATACAACAATGGATCATGAAAAAGAATGAAGTCATAGGGATAGTGAAATACTTGGGAACAGAAAAGATTTAAGAAAACAGGTAAAAGTATGAAAAACATTACCCAATCTTACTGTAAGGAATCTAAAGCTAAAATTAGAAAGATAAACTCTTATGGCTCTTTTTTTAATATTTTGAAATAAAAATAAAGCATGACAAAGGAAAGTGGAATGTAGTATCAATCATCTAGTACAAAAATATCACTTGCTTACTGAAGCATCCAGGTCTAGTTGCTCAATGCTGTAGCACTTTGGCTCACATTACCTACAAAAAGGGGGGAAATACTTGAAAATACCTATTTCACGGAACTGTTAAAAAGTGGATTGACATATTCTAAACTGCTTTGCTTTTTTGGAGTATTAATATTTATAATTACAATAGCAAATAAAATTTTAGCTCCAATACTGAAGATAGATCAGTTGTGAAAAAGTCAATTCCTAAAAATGGAGAATTGGTTTCTTCATAATTAAAATTGTTCTATGGGAGGCGAAGTCAATTCTCACTGCAACTGCATAGCATACTTCAACAGCTATCCCTTACTGAAAAGGCTTAAAAGCTGGTCACTGGACCCATGTTCTGCATCCCAATAACTGAATATTAAAACGGATCTATTTCCTTACCTTTAAACGAGGGCCCATGTTCTGAGAACCAAGTGGAGCACCTGTATTCACCAAAGCAGATAACTTTTGGCCCCTTTCACCTTGTCTTCCAACTTCTACATGAAAGAAGAAAGCCACAAGGTCACCGGAAAGGGTCTGTCCATCAGACCTTCACTGAGGATGTTTCAGAGTAAGCAGAGGGTCAGTGTTTCTGGAAGGAACTAGATGAATTCCAGGGCAGGGAAATACAGTCCAAGAATATATCATTCCCAGACTTTTCTCTAGAGCAGGGCACAATCAACTGCCCAAGGATACATATGTTCTGGTGTCCCAGGATCCTACCCTAAAAAGAAAACAGGGTTAGATAAAGGTTATTTCTGAAAGAGATTCCCCAGAAAACAATAAAGAGGAGGTAGAACAGGCAGTGGAAACTGTGGGCCACTAAAAATAACCAAAGGCTGGTAAACTCTGACCAAGCATTCCCAATTAAAATTCCATAGTTTCCTTAAGGTCACTCTCCAACTCCACAAGAAAAGTCAACTGTCTGTAACTATGTCACTAGGGCACAGATTTAAAGAATGAGCTTTATTTATCACAACCACATGCCCAATTTCAGTTTAGTGGGACTTAAGCACAGGGTCTGGAAAATGAGACGAAAGCACCAGCAGAGCCAGATTACAGAGGGCCTTATATACCATGATAAGGAAGCAAGACAATATTCAGCTGGAAAGGAGAAGCCACCAAAGAGCTTTAAAACCCAATCTATCAGCCTATGCAGTCTGCTCCCTTTGTGTCCATGTATGCACTTCCAAGACATGGTTAAACAAAGCTGATTTTATATTTAAAACAGTAAAATACGCTGCTACAAATGGGAAAAACTAATCTGTGAACTTTCAAAATAAAGGCAATAAATAACATCCAGTGAAGCCAGTTTAAAACTCTCAAAGATATTCGTTAACCAAAAATGTAGCAGAAAGAGGGTTTATGGCAATGCATACACAAACAGCCACCATAAAACAAATTAGAGGAGACTACTAACCAGTAAAAGAGACCATCTTACCACATGGCAGGAACTATTCCCAGTGCTTCGTATGTATTAACTCACAACCCTAACACAGACAATTATCCCTATTTTACAGATGAAGAAACTGGGACATAGAAAGGTTAAGGTACTTTTTCAAGATAATACACCATGAGTTGAGTCAAACCCAGACAAACTGGACCCAGAATCTATGCTTTTAGTGACTACTCTTCTATCTCTCTACTACGGGAAACCAAGGTAGAAAATACAAAATGCTAACAAGAACAGGAAAATAGAATGTGTGAAGGCCAGCAAATCAAACAAGTTGGCAAACATTTAAAATTAAAAATAAATATATACATTTATTTTAAAATATAGCAATAGACTTGCCAAGTACATGAGCCAAAACCTGGGTCAACTAGCAATTGGAACCAGCTTAAAAGATCCCCAAATGAAAATAGTTACATAAACTGTAAGAGATCCCTGTGAGAAAATGTTACATAAGAATTTTTTAAATTACACTTTTAAGGAATAACAATATAGGGAAATGTTCACAAATAAAATGCTGAATGAAAAAGCAGGCAAAAAATTGTTTACATAGCACAATCCCCATTTTAGAAATACAATATTATATAAAGGAGACTACAAGGAAAAACATAAAAATATTAACAGTGTTCATCTCTTGGTATATAGAATTATAAATAATTTAATCTTCTACCTGTATCTTTTAGTGTTTTTCTTTTTGTTTGTTTGTTTGTTTGTTTTTTAAGACTGGGTCTCACTATGTTGCCCAGGTTGGTCTTGTACTCCTGGCTTCAACTGATCCTCCTACCCCAGCCTCCTGAGTAGCTGGGATTATAGGCTCAAGCTACCTCACCAGGCCCTTTTAGTGGTTTTCAAATTCTTAATGATGAAAGGATATGTAAGAAGTACCTATTTCTGGAGAACACATATTTTTTAAGGACCTATTTTCCTAAGAAAAGGGGAGAGAATAGGAGTTATCATTTTTTTAAATAAGGAAACAGTATAAAGAAAGTAAGAAAGAATGTACTGAACTTTTATTTCTATTCATTATGATATTAGTGGGTCTCCAATCCTGTGATCAGCTAATTGAGTATTAAATCAAATAATTCCCAGTTATAACATAATCTTCACTGTCTCCACCATGAACTACCACGCTTACCCCATGCTTCAGTGCCTCTAGTGACATGTAAGACTCAACTCAAGCACTCACCCTTCTTTGGTGCAGCCCCAAGGCCTCTCTGAGGACTCTACCCACACCAGGCAGAATCAATCACTTCCTCCTCGTGACACTCCTATGCTGAAGATACCTCTATTATAACATTTATTAATCTGTATTAAAATTATTTGCTTACATAGCAGTCTCTCCTAATAGATTCTGGGCTACCTGGGGACACTGATGGGGTCTTATCATCTTTGCCTCCCAGTGGCTAGTATGGTGTTCTAGCTGATTTCTATGCATGTTGAAGTTTGAGAAGCATGGTTTAGATTCTAGAGCAGTCAGCCTAAGAAGGGCCCGATATTTTGTATCTTTAAAAGGCATACAGGTAATGCTGATGCTGCTGGTCTTATAAACCACACTTTCAGGAGTAGGAGTCCAGAGCAGGAGTCAGCAAACTACAGCCTACAGGCCAAATCCACACAGCCACCTGTTTTCGTAAAAACAGAATGAAAACAACCAAGTTCATTTATTTACATATTGTCTATGGCTGCTTTTGCACAACGGCAGAGCTGAGTAGTTGCAGCAGAGATGCATGGCCCGCAAAACTCTACTATCTGGCCCTTTACAGAAAAAGCATACCAATTCCTGGTCAAGTGGTCTTAGTTTTAAAGCTACATAACTGCCTTATATAAACGAACACATTTTCATAAATCAAAGAAAGAAGTTTGCTTTGTAAGATGTAGACTCTAGCATTCTCTACACAGAAGCACCAGCCATGAGTCCAGGAACATGAAATTAAACCAAATCATTCAATTAGCAAAAAGTGCACAGATTACGGTGGTCTAACTAAGGAGGTTCCAAAAAATAAGGTGCACCATCAGATACTTTGGATTATGAGTTTACATTTACCATGGCTTAATTTCACCCTGGCTTATTCTCCCCATACCAAAATCTCACCATAAAAGACTGTCCTCCCCCACCAAGTTTATACTCTTGAGATATTCAAACAGTTGTATATTTCTGCTATCTTCGTTCAGCCAAGTTATATGGTTTTCATTTACACTTTCTTCATCAATCAGCCCCTCCAGTCTCTTAATCATTCTTAGGTCTTCTGTGAACTCTCTCCAGCTGGTCCCCAATGATCTGGTAATGAGGTGCCTCCAAATGACTGCAGCCTTACAGGAACAGCCTTGTTAGAACAATATGAGCTCACTCTCCTCGGTTCCATGACACAATACTCCTGAGCAAGCCATCCCCCAGATCACAGAAAGCTACTATGCTGCCATATTAGACTATAACCCTATTCCATGCCTCCCAGATTTGGTTGGATATGGGGCATGCCAGAATGTACTAGAAGCCAGAGGATAAATGACACATGTTCCGGCAGCATCTATTTTACTAGAGGATGGGTGACTGGGAAGAAAAAAGTATTTTCATATTAAAACAAACTCATAATAATAAAATAGAATGTAATATTTGCCTGAATTTCTAAAGATAAAACATAGCTATGTTAAAAATGTTCATAGGTATTTTGTACTTGATATAGAAAGGCTGCTTGGGCAGGTCCCTGGCTCCCAGCTCCCAAGGGGTTGTACATATCCACTATCCTCTGCCACTTAGAGGTACTTGAGCCAAAAAGTCTGAAAAGCACTACACTCCCTGCTCAAATTCTGGTCTACTGTGCATTACTATCCATTCCATATACTCACATTTTAAGTGACATTTTTCTGCTAGGTTTCCCCATCCCTAGATAGCTGTATTTATTTTCTCATTGCCTAAATCACTTGTGAAAACTTTTATGTTGCATTTCACTCTGTAATTCACTGACTACCAACATCTTTAGATTCCCCTGCATCATTCATTTCACATTTCTTGAGCATTTGCTGTATGACAGGCTGAGTGCTAAAAGCTAAAGTCACAAGGATAAGTAAGACAGGGTCCTTTCTTAACCTTGATGAACTTGCTCCACCTCCATTGTGGGAGATGGGCAGTACGATGCGGCAAATGCCATGAAAGAGGAATAAATAAAGTATGGAAGGCAGAGGAAGGAAAGGTAACTTTGCTTGGAAGAGTGGAGAAGTCTTCACAGTAGAGACAACGGAGCTGATTACTTAAGAAAGAGTAAGTCTTGGACAAGTTACAGCAAGTCAACCTTGTTTCATTATAACATTGAGGAGGAAAAATAAAATTGATTCCTGGCCAGGGCCACTGTCTACGTGAAGTTGGCATTTTCTCCCCATGTCTGCATGGGTTTTCTTGGGGTACTCCAGTTTCCTCCCACATCCCAAAGATGTACATGTTATGTTCATTGGCATGTCTACATGGTCCCCATCTGAGTGAATTGTAGGTCTGTGTATGAGTGCACTCTGCAATGGGATGTCATCCTGTCCAGAGTTGGTGTCTACAGGATAATCAGGTGAATATATCCACCAGACAAACAGAAATAAGCACATGAAGCTATAGAGATATCCACATCTTGAAGACACAGGGAACGGAAAAGATCATCGTGGAAAGCAGGCAGACCTAGAAAAAGACTAATTATAGAAACTTGAGGGTATCAACCTTACCAAAAAAAAAAAAAGAGGGGTTAGCAAAGAACAAGAAGGAACAATCAAAGAAGAGAAGAAAAAATGGTAAAAGTAGTTTATTAGAGGCAAATGAAAATGATTATTTCTAGAAATTAGTGGTCAACAGTATCAGACCCAAAGATTGATGCCAGAGGGGGAACTCAAAATCAGCCCTCAAGTTTTCTTCCTGAATTATTTGGGACTCTCATTTTCTGATCTAGCAACTTTTTCAATAAAATTTATATATTTTTCTATCTCATTAATAATAAGAATATTAACCTAAACTTGACCTAACACTGATAACTAGTAAGCTCTTTGCAACTCAATTCAGTGATATTACTGTTTCAAAATCATTTTAGTGCCTACAACAAATTCAGATCTAAACTAATCTGAATCCATTCTCTAATCCTGCATAAACTGCTGACAAAAAATCTTGTCATAATTTTTTAAAAATCAGCTTTATTGAGATATAATTTATAAAGAGTAAATATCACCAATTTAGTATGTACAAGTAGTTTTTTGTTTTTTTTTTTTTCTGAGACAGAGTCTCACTCTGTTGCCCGGGCTAGAGTGCCATGGCATCAGCCTAGCTCACAGCAACCTCAAACTCCTGGGCTCAAGCGATCCTCCTGCCTCAGCCTCCCGAGTAGCTGGGACTACAGGCATGTGCCACCATGCGCGGCTAATTTTTTCTATATATTTTTAGTTATCCAATTAATTTCTTTCTATTTTTAGTAGAGACGGGGTCTCGATTCTTGCTCAGGCTGGTCTCGATCTCCTGACCTTGAGCGATTCTCCCACCTCGGCCTTCCAGAGTGCTGGGATTACAGGCGTGAGCCACCGAGCCCGGCCTCTGAGGTCCTTTGGTTAGGTGGGTTGTCTTCCCCTTCAGTGGCAGAAGGCTTTAAGATCTAACTGTCCCGATATCAATAAGGAAAAAGTGTGATACTGGTGTCTGTGACTGGGGTCAATTTAACTGCAAGTCCCTTAAGATTAAGGGGCTCTAGTGCCTGGCGTGTGGGTAATTGTTTGTTTTTTTAAGTGAATAAATGTATTTGATACA
>CAUYPO010076533.1:0-39505 GCA_963574435.1 Cheirogaleus major
CGGTTACCCGCTTCTTCCTGATCCTCAGTGCACCTTCCTATCAGCATGGAAGCACCTCCAAGTCTGTCCTACTTTGTTTTTTTAAGAAACAAAACAACCACCACCTTGCCTCTCTCTGCTTGCCATCTCCTCTCCTTTCCCAGCCAAGCTCCTGGACAGAGTTCCCCACGCTCGGCGTCACCACCCCGCCTTCCATGGCTCTCCAGCCCCTGCAGGCTGGCTTCCCCACTCCACTGCAGTTGCCTCTCCTGGTGGCCCTCAAAGTTGCTAAAATCAATGGCCTTTCCAAAGTCCTGGTCCTGCTCCTCTCAGCAGCATCTAACGCTCTCGATCACTTTGTCCCCTTTAAAACTGTCCCTCCATGACCTTCTCCTATTCTTCCACTCTCTGGCTTTTCCTCTCTGTCTCCTTGACTGGCTCCTCCCTCATTGCCCGTTCCTTACACGAGGGTGTCCCTGTGGAGCCTTAACCTACTCCTCCTCGCTCTGGGGACCGTCAGGTTCACGTCTGTATCTTTAACCAAGCCTCCCCTCTGAGCACCACAGCAAAAGATACAAACGGCAATTAACCATCTCAACCTCGGTGACCTGTGGGCTCCTCATCCTCAGCTCCTTGCCAGAACCCACTCAGGAGCCCAAGCCACAACACTGAAGTCACCCTCCAGGCTTTCATCCTTCTGGCCCACATCCCCACGACCCTTTACATGGACATCTAAGTGTCTCTTCTTTCTGTTCCTCGTCCTGTCCCCTCCACCACTGCTTTAGGCATCCTTTCTCTCCTAAAATATGAAAATCACCTCCTTACCCATCTCCCTCTTCCCTAAACCTCAACTGTAATGATACCAGTGAGGTCTTTCTGACATGCATACCAATACATCGCACACAATTCTCAGAGACCCTCAATGCCAACATCGTGCAAACCAATTCCTTTGCATAACAAGAAAGGCCTCTATGATCTCATTCCTGCCTCTGTCTCCAGCAGCAGCAGTTGCCTCTCCCCCTCCCTAACCTCTGCCTCCCTAGCACCGTGGCTACAATACTGAGCGCATGGACCGGCCCCAAGCATTTTCCCCACCTCCCCACTTGGCACTTTCCATTCCTTCTTTCTGGAACCGCTTTCCCAGTGACTCCCCGTCCATATTCTCCTCTTCCTCTTTGCCACCATCCACCCCTCATCAGCCTGGGTTTCCTTGTGTTTTCCACATGCTCTTGTCCAACAATTTTCTTTTATACTATATGATCGTTGGGCTGATCAATTTCCCTTCCTAGACTTACTAGCTCCTTAAAAGCAAATATTATTTATTTGTTGTTCTCATACTTTTTGTCCCTCCAGTGCCCAGCAAAATGTCTCAACAACAGCAGATCTTTACTAAATATTAGCTATTAGTATTGTTGTCAAGGGGATAGCAGAGAAATTGCCTCGGTAGCTAATACTTTCATCACCCTCCCCACCATTGACATCAGAAAGCACTTACCAAATGCTATTGGTAACTGAACAAAGAGAACTGACCATGTGGTAACTTAGAGCCAGGGTGTGTATTAATACACATCCCACGTGTGTGACATAAACCCATTCGTATACAGACCTCACCAACGCACACACCAGGTGAGGAGTTGCACAAGATGCCTTCTAATTTCTCTTCAAATTCTGACATTCGTCCAATCAAATCAATCGCCTGCTTATGATGTGCATGCTTATGATGTGCAAGCTATTGCACTATATGCTGCAATGGATGGATAGGAATAAACACTTTCCAACATTTATATTATAGATAAATACAATTAAAGACCCTTTAGATGTGAGACCAGCGTAGGTAAACAGGGGAGACAAGGGAGAGGACTCATTCAATTAGTTCACTGACATTTGTTAGGGCCCAGCTCTTTGCCAAGGTCTAAGTCAAGAGCTAGAGTATGACAATGAAAACCATGTGGGCTCTGTCTTCTGTATGCTCCTGAACCAGCAAGGCAGACAGACACACAATCTTCAAGCACAAAGGTCAGGGGAGGAGTGCTGCAATTAACTCTGCTTAGAGAGGGCGCAGAGTGGAGCACAGGTCTCAAGAAATTTCCTAGTCATGACATTCTGTCTAGCTCTTGAAGGGTTAATGGTTTTTTTTCAAGTATAGAAGGGAGAGTTCCAGACCGAGGGAACAGAATGAACAGCGTATACAGGTGCCTTGGAAACCATTGATTTCCCCAGGACACAAGCAGCAGCAGCTGAGCCACTGCTCAGAGCTCCCCATGAGAACGTGGGATTCCTAAGCCTGACAGGTGACGTGCGTGTGGCCTGGAGAGTGGAGAGCAGCATCGTGTGGCTGGGGCACAAGACTGCAGGCTGGGAAGTGGAGAAAGACAGCAGGGTCACAAAAGTTAACCCACATCATGTGCAGGAGGAAACTAGTTATTTAATTCAGTCTATCACTGGTCTGCCTTCCTTCTCTGCCCCTACCCACACCTTTACTAGGAACAGAAGTGTCCAAATATCTAACACAACAATTTGACCATCCGTGTAGGTAATCTCCATCCATGTGGTGTCTCTCAGGTAGCCCACCTTGCCCTCTGCTTCTCTTCCTAAGGGAGTGTTGAGGATTGTGGTTTTTACAACCTCATGATGACCAGAAAGAGTTGGGGACTTCAAGAACCTGGGGCGGCATGTCTTTCCTCTGGGGCACTGCTGGCCATGGCAGCATTTGAGGCTCCAAGTCCATGGCTGCCATAGTCCAACTTAGCTTGACCCGGACGAGGGGCACTGCCCGACTATGAGCCTTCACTGGGCCCCTTAACACTGTGGAGTGTGTCTGTGACTCCCTCAGCCCAGGCTTGAGTGCTCCTCCCTGCACAGGTCTCTGCTGTGGAACTACTGCTCCTCAACCATGGCAAGCTCCCCAGCAAAACTCTAGATTTTACCTGTACCACACTGGAGTCAAGGGAGGCTTTGGACAGCTAAGTCTTGGAGATTCTCACTGCCCAACTAAGAAGAAATGGGTGCACCCAGGAGTGACTCAAAATACTCAAAAGCTAGCAGAGCACAAGTACCATCAGAATGGAAACTGGTCCTTATGAACTCCATCATGTTGTTGAAAGTGTTACAACCTCCCAGAATGTCCTCCAAGGAGGCTTCCATCCTCGCCCAATTCACTGTACGCCACCTCCTGTCCAGGCACCTTTCTGCCCATTCTGTTCCCCTACCTCACTCCTCTTGTTCATCTCTCCACAATTCCTCACACCTGAGAAGGCTTTTATTTAATTTCTCACTCACAGTTTCAGGTGCAAGGAACAGAACCAACTCTGCTGGAGTTAAGGAGCAAAGGAATTCACTGGAAGGGTATTGGGGAGCTTGCAGAGTCCGTGGGAGGGCCAGAGTCAGGCTCTGCAGCCAGGAACAGATGTCCATGATAAGGCCTTAGAAACACTGCTGTTGCTATGGGCACTGCACCCCACAGGTTCCACCAATGACAATACCAGACTCGGGATGCAGCCAAGGTCACTGCTATCACCCATCCCCAGCATGGGCTCTGTGCTGCACCTGCTTCTTCCAAACACGTGCTTCTTAGTCAAGGTTGGGGAAGATGAATCTGACTGGCATGTGCTCTCACTTTTGTTCACGGGAGGCTGAGAAAGCAAGGATCTGGTACTTTCTCGTTCCGTAGTGAGAGCAGGCTCTGCTCAAATAGAGAAAATGGGTCCCATAGTGGGCCAGTGGGTGTGACTAGCATGCTCTACACTTCCCTCCTGTTGTATTTTCCTGCTATAGAGTGGTACTTGCCCATCTGTCCTAGATCTTGGGGGCAGGATTACCAGGTTTCAAAATAAAAATACAAAATGCCCAGTCTTGTATTTTTGAAGTCTGCAATCTTCAGTTGCAGATAAACAGCAAATTTTTTGAGTATTAGTATGTCCTATGCAATATTTAGAACATAATTCCATTAAAAAATTATTCGTTTATTAAAATTCAAATGTTAACAGGGCATCTTGTATCTTATCCGGCAACACTGCTTAGGGCTATCTTCTCTATGCTACACTGCGCCACACGGTGTTAGGTCTACACGGTGCCCGGGCCTGGTCTCTGCATAGTTGAAGATGCTGAAGTGCAAAATCCACCTTCCAGATGACACCCTGGGCCTGGTTCTAAATACAAAAAATTGGAAATTACCCAATCTTTCTCTCGACTTTCCTTCCATAACAGATTTTCGTCTCTTCCAATCAGACAGATGCCTAGAGCCAACGAAGGTAAAGGTTGTGTCCTTGGGAAAGCAAATGAAAGAAGCACATTAAAATTTAAAAAACGATTACCCGGTTGCAATAAGAAAAAGTAGAGTAAACGGTGCAGAAAGATTTCATGAATTCTTTATACCGGGCTCTCTCAGATTCTAGTACCTTAAGTTTTCTATGACTCACACTTCACAGGGCTGTAATAAGAGGTGAAACTATAAAGTAATGAAACTGATTTCCATGTGTTACCACACATATGGAAATGAGTCTCGATGAGTCAACAATTACTGTTGCCCTCCCACATCTCAGGGTGGATCCATCACCCAATTGCCAATCTGTTCCTTCAATGCTAAACGGTAAATGATTTTCAAAGCCACCATATTTCAACATGCTGTAGACAAAATGATAGGACTCTTTTCTAAGGTTACTTAAAAGCATAAGTAACACAAAGAACGCACACAACTTTGCCAAATTCTTCTAAGGCAACCCGCACAGAGACTTTACTCATTCACCCAGGTCTCATGCGAGACCTTCCCAAATAATTAGACCTTCTCAAACCAAAGTCAGCTTTCGCTGGGCTGCCAGGCAAGCCACCATGGGTTATTTCCAAGCCACAGAAAACAAGCGATGTCTTTTAGAGCTCGTGCACATGTTGGAATCATTCACTAGACAGCCTCAGTTCCTTGGGAGGAGAACTGATTTATGTTTTTTTCTTCCTTAAACCTCTTTTCAATTCCTCAAAAGTGCCTTGTACTTCCTGTTTTAAGGGCTTTGTGCACTGTTCCCCCTCCTAGAACCCTCTTCCTTGTTTCGGATCTCTGCTCAAAACCATTTCCTCAAGAAAAAGTCAATTCCCTGAAGCTCCCCACCCCATGTCCAGGACCGGATCACTGCTCCGGTCCTGCTCCGGATCACTGTTAGGTGCTGTCAGAGTTCATTCTACCATTCCTTCTTAGGTTTATAAGGATACGCTTGTGTGATTTTCCTGTCATTTTTGAGTTAACGTCTAACTCCCTGTCTTCTTTTTTTTTTTTTTTAATTTTTTTTTAACTTTTTTTTCTTTTTTTACCCAAATCCATGCATACTCAAGTCCCATCCCTGTCTTCTTTAGTAACAGAAGTTTTGGCTGGGTACCTGCCTGCCAGAAACCCCATTTCCCAGCTTTCCTTGCTGGTGGGTGTGGCCGTATGCCTGGAGTCTGGCCAATGGGATGTGCTCACTTCTGAGTGTGGCCCTGGCAGGAAGGAACTCACCCTCCTCTTTTCTCTTTCTCCCTCCAACAGCCTCAAGGCAAATGTAATGGTGAATCCATGAAGGGATGGAGAGTGGAGGGACAAAAGGAGCCTGGGTGCCCACCACTACTGAGCCACCAAACTGGCTCTCCACTCGTTATTCGGATTGTTAACCTGAGAAAGAATTATACTACTTTCCTGTTTAAGCCACTGTGTTGAGTCTCTTATTAAAGCAGCCTATGTCCAGCAGATTGGAGCCCAGGGCCACTCGACCCCAGATTCCAAGCTCTGAACCACCAAAACGTAATATTTTCCACACCATTACCTCTTCCGGAAACTGCCTATATTAAAATAATGTAAAGCAGGAAAGAGGGGGGGAGGGGATGGTTATATACATACACAATGAGTGCGATGTGCACCATCTGGGGGATGGACATGCTTGAAGCTCTGACTTGAGGGGGCAGAGGGAGCAAGGGCAATACACGTAGTCTTAACATTTGTACCCCCATAATATGCTGAAAAAAATAAAAAATAAAATAATAATGTAAGGCCATAAGACAGGAATAGTGATAAAAGTCTGATTTCTATAGAAGTATAGATATAGCTAGAAGTTAAGCAGGCATTGTTCCCTAACTTCCCTATTACCATAACTGCTTAATGCTTAAGTGTCACATATGCTTGACAGCTGCAAGATTTGTGACTTTCCCAACTGCTTCCGTAGATAACAATGCTATTGTAAACCTAAGACTGGCCTTTGGGATCATCTAGACTCTACATTTGTGGGGGAACAACTGACATCAGCCAGAGCAGTGGCCATGCATGGGAACTGATCCAACAAGTCCTGGGACCCTCTACCCAGGAACTCCTGTTTACCAAGAAGACAATTTGTTTCCCAACTCTATGAGTTCATCCCCAGCTCCATCAGCAGACCCAGTTCCCCAGCCCTCTGTTTGCCAAACCACCTTTAAAAATCTTAGCCCCCAAATTCTCGAGGAGATAGATTTGAGAAATTACTCCCATCTCCTTGCTGGTGCCTTGCAATATTAAACTCTTTCTCTGCTGCAACCCCTGCTCCCTGCTGTCTCAGTATATTGGCCTTTATCTGGCCGGTGGGCAAGGAACACGGTTGGGCAGTAACATTCTCTGTCATACATCTGATGTATCACAGATCGTACAGTAGACCACTTTGATGGAGACGGGGCTCACTTCCTGGATCTGTAATAGATCCCAGGGTGAATAAAATATAATACCTTCCAAAAGTTTTTTCTATACTTTACCCTTCTTGCTCAATTGTCATATTTGTTTTTGCTTCTGAAAGTCTCTGCTTAGGTCCTCAGGACCACCTTCATTTTTTATTATTATTGATAAGTAACTTGGTTCCCGACATGCCAGTCAGTATCCCCCATCCCACCCCATCACACTCAGAAGAAAGCTGACCATGATCAAGAGTCCTCTTCTTTCTTGAAGGTCAACATGGCAAGTTGAAGGAGATGAATGGGCTTCGGAGTGAATGGCAGTTTAAAAAATGCCTTCATTGTTTGGACCTGCATATTTAGCTGTATGGGAATGCAGTTGATTCCTCCTTGAGTTTCAAATATAAAACTGCTACAGTCACATCACAATATTCAGTGGTGAAATCCTGTTTGTTAACTGCCCTTCCCATTCCTTTTCATTTAGAATCAGAATAAAGTTGTATTTCAAATATCTAAAAAATATATATGTGGCTTAAGGCTGTCCCATATCTCTGCTATCAACATGTACATTTCAGAGAGGATGGAATCAAAGCTAAAGAACAGTCCTTTAATCTGAGGAAGCAAATAGTTAACTTTTCCGCACAATTTTTTTACTTAAAAGGTTTTCTTTTTCACATATAATTTTACATAAATGCACATCATATTAATATATGCTTTTGCTATTTCTGCGCAATGCTTTTCATTTTTCTTTTCTGCTTCTTTCCCACCTTCCTTTCCTCCTCTTCCTCCCCTCCAATACCAACCATTGCTCCACTAACGCATACAAGCCAGATCGCCAATCAAGTATGCATTCTCCCGTATTTTTCTCCATGTTTACAAAATCATGTATAGAGATTTTGAGCAGGGTCATTTTGTGCTTTATAAAAGTGAGAACATACTATATATACTTTTCTGCATCTTTCTTTTCTCACTCAACAATACCACGTGGACATCTCTCCCAATCGATTGATTTAGATTTAATTCATTCTTTTTAATGGCTGAATAATAATTCATCATGCTGATATGCCATAAATTATTCAGCCATGGGCTTTGTTTCCTGCTTTTTATCACAATGAATAATGTTGCAGTAGCATCCATGTATAAATGTCTACGTGAACTAGTGGTTTTATCTCTGTGGGATAGATTCCCAGGCATAAGCTTACTGGGTCAAAAGGCATATGAATTTTTAATTTTAATAAATATTATCTGCAATTGCAATTGCTTGCTTCCTTTGAGTCATCATTTTTACTCCCTAGCTCCCTATAATTCTACTCTTTCCCCACTTCCCTGCTACCTCATTTCTTTCTTCTGTTTTCTACAATCAAAAGGCTGAAATATTTATTTTAAGTCTAATCTTATAAACTAAAATGTAAGATATTGTACTAACATAAGAAAATACAATAAATATCATAAAATAAAGAAATATCCATTGTTCTAAAAAGCTAAAAGAAAGAAGCCTTCTTCTGTAACAGACTAAATAATTAAGAGTGTGACTATCTGTGTAATATGATACCTATTTTTCCTCCTTCTATGTTTAATCAAGATACATGTTCTCAAACTCCAAAGCACTATGGCAACTGAATATTATCAGTAACAAATTGTGCAGTCCTCTGCCAGTGTTTCCCAGGTGATTCATTATGTGAGATACTGTTTTCCTGGGGCATACTCTGCCCACAAATCCCACTCCCAGGACTTTTACTCATTTGACAAACATCTGTAGAGCAATTGCTATGTACTAGGCACTGTACCAGATGTTGGCATATAGTAGTGAATCAGATGGACAAGATCCTACTCTTGCAGAACTTATCGTCTAGCAGAAGATAAATGCATTAAATAACTAATTGCACATGTTTTGGGATTATATTGTTTTAGTTGTGGTAAAATACACATATAAAATTACCATCTTAACCATTTTTAAGGGTATAGTTCAGCGGCATTAAGTGCATTCACATTGTTGTACAACTATCACCACCATCCATCTCTGCGGTCCCCAAACCCCAGGCTACAAATCAGTACCAGTCCGTGGCCTATTAGGAACTGGGCTGCACTGCAGGAGGTGAGTGGTAGGCGAGCAAGCAAAACTTCATCTGTATTTACAGCCGCTCCCCATCGCTCACATCACTGCCTAAGCTCCACCTCCTTCAGATCAGCTGCAGCATTAGAGTCTCATAGGAGCACGAACCCTAGTATAAAATGCACATGCGGGGGATCTAGGTTGTGCGCTTTTTATGAGAATCTAATCCCTGATGATCTGAGGTGGAGCTGAGGTGGTGATGCTAGCACTGGGGAGCAACTGCAAATACAGATTATCATTAGCAGAGAGGTTTGACTGCACAGAGACCATAATAAATCAATTGCTTGCCGACTCATATCAAAGCCCTATTGGTGAGTGGCAAGTGACAGTTAAGCTGCATCTGGTGGCAGGCTTTATAGTGGCAAGTGAGCATCTTACTTCATTTGTACAGCTGCATCCGGTGGCAGGATTTAAGTCAAAACCCGACACTTAGTTTAGTCTGCGCACTGCCCGCCCGTTATTTTATTTACCACTTCTGTCCACACCTCTTTCCTGCACTGCACACTTGTCTCAGTCACAGTTTTAGTATACCCACAAGCTAACCCCAGCAAAAATCAGTAAAAAACAAATGTCACTGGAGAGCTTCTTTGAAAAGGGGAAAGATCCAATGATGAGACAGCAGAAGACTCTGAGACTGCCAACAAAATGAAAGCTGCATTTAAAGGAAATGCCAAGAGTCCTACTTAAATTATGGGTTCATTGCAGCAGGTGATTCACATTCTCCTAGTTGCTTTGTATGATATGTGGCAACTGGCTATCCAACAAAGCCATGAAACCTTCAAAACTGCTTCGCCACATGGAGACCAAGCGCCCTGCATTAAAAGACAAGCCTTTGGAGTTTTTCAAAAGAAAAAAATGTGAACACCAACAACAGAAGCAATTACTGAAGGCCACCACTTCATCAAATGTGTCTGCACTGACAGCATCATTCTTAGTGGCTAATAACCGCTTCGCTAAAGCTAAGAAGCCCTTTACTATTGGTGAAGAGTTGACCCTCCCTGCTGCTAAGGACATTTGCCATGAACTTTTAGGAGAGGCTGCAGTTCAAAAGGCAGCACATGTTCCTCTTTCAGCTAGCAACATAACTAGATGAATTGATGAAACAGCAGAGGATACTGAGGATTGTTAAAGAGGATTAATGAGTCACCATGGTACGCAATCCAGGTTGACAAGTCTGTTGTTGACACCAAGGCAGCAAAACTTGTTTTTGTGCAATATATTTTTCAGGAGGGTGTGCATGAGGATATGTTATGTGCACTTTTATTGCCAACCAACACCACAGCTGCAGAACTATTCAAGTCTCTGAATGATTACATGTCAGGAAAGCCGAATTGGTCGTTTCGTGTCTGTGTATGCATGGACGGGGCAGCTGCCATGACTGGATGGCTTGCTGGTTTCACTACTTGGGTCAAGGAGGTCACTTCTGAATGTCAGTCTATGCACTGTGTCATCCATAGAGAAATGCTGGCTAGCCAAAAAGTGTCACCTGAACTAAACAACATTTTGCAGGATGTGATTAAAATTATCAACCACATTGAAGTACATGCCCTTAACTCATGCATATGCCCGTTCATGCAGCTCTGTGAGGGGATGGACACGTCTTCTCTTATACACAGAAGTGAGATGGCTTTCTAAAGGTAAATGACTGACCAGACTTATGAGAGCCACTCCAGAGATTTCTGTTAGAAAGACAGTCACCACTGGCAGCACATTTCAGTGACACAGAATGGGTCACAAAATTTACTTGTGTGACATATTCAACCTGCTCAATGAACTCAATGTGTCACTTCAGGGGAGAATGACAACTGTGTTCAAGTTGGCAGATAAAGTGGCTGCTTTCAAAGCCAAACTGCAATTATGGGGGCAACAAGGGAACATTGGGGTTTTTGACATGTTTCAAACATTAGTAGAGATTTTGAAAGAGACTGAGCCAGGGCCTTCTTTCTTCCAGCTGGTGCATGATC
Source organism: Cheirogaleus major (assembly GCA_963574435.1). NCBI lineage: Eukaryota > Metazoa > Chordata > Mammalia > Primates > Cheirogaleidae > Cheirogaleus > Cheirogaleus major. The sequence goes on from CAUYPO010076533.1 coordinate 10,714, forward strand.
ACCCATCTCAGCTTTCAAAAGACATTGGGCATTATCTCCCAACCACAAAAGACCCCCAGACTGGGAAGGAATGGATCTGTGACCCATTCGTGAATAAGCCAGGTGAATTGACTTTGTCCGTGCTAGCAGGGGATCAACTGCTTGAGATCACAAATGACAATGGCCTTAAAAGTATGTTTGAGACAACTTCAGATCTTCATATGTTCCGGATTAAAGTCAAAGCAGAATATCCTGAAATTGCCACAAAAGCACCGAGAAGCCTGCTTCCATTTCCAACATCTTATCTTTGTGAAGCAGGGTTTTGTGCAGTGACAGCAACCAAAATGAGATTACAGAGTAGACTGGACATAAGCAACACACTTCAGGTGTCACTGTGTCCCATTACCCCCAGGTGGGACTGTCTAGTTGTAGGAAAACAAGCTCATGGCTCCCACTGATTCTGCACTATGGTGACTTGCAGAATTATTTCATTATATATTACAATGTAATAATAATAGAAATAAAGTGTACAATAAATGTAATGCACTTGAATAATCCCAAAACCATCCCCCACCCAATCCCTGGTCCGTAAAACCAGTCCCTGATGCCAAAAAGTTGGGAACCTCTGATCCATCTACAGAACTCTTTTCATCTTTCAAAATTGAAACTCTATACCCATTAAAAAATAACTCTTCATTTCCCTCTCCCTCCACCCACCAGCAACCACTGTTCTTTCCTGTCTATGAATTTGACAGCTCTAGGTACCTCATATAAGTGGAATAAAATAGTATTTGTCTTTTTGCAACTGGCTTATTTCACTTAATGTCCTCAAGGTTCACCCATGTTGTACCATGTGTCACAATGTCCTTCCTCTTTAAGGCTGAACACTATCTCATTGTATATATAGATACCATATTTTGTTTATTCATTCATCTATCAATGGACATTTGGGTTGTTTCCACCTTTTGGATAATATTTTTAACTATTTTTTTCTTTTTCTTTTAAAGAGGTTTAAGCTTCCACACTAGAATCATAGAGCCAATAAAGACTGGCAAATTATTTCCCCCACATAACTTTAACTACACATTTCAGACAGAATAAATACATGCTTGAACTATAATACTATTTTAAAAATATTAACCAGTGTTTTTTCTCTCTAGCTATTTCCTTTCCTCTCCCTGTGTTCTCCGTATTTAAATAGTGAGGCTATGTTCACTGCCCCCCCAAGTGTTGGCAGGAAAAAAGGTTTTCCCAAGGGTCTCTCTGGCTGTTGTCATCCAGTAGCCTAGGTACTTCAGGAAACAGAACCAAGTGGGGCTTTGGGTTATCTCCACAGACAAATAACATTGAAGACACTCCCAGCGCTTTCCTTTCTTCCCTTCCTCCCTTTGACCATTGGAGTCTCAGTTCTATAGCACTACGAAATGCTTTGGAACCCTAAATTGACTGAACTATGTTTCTACCGCCATGGTTGAATGGGATCTTGAAGTATATAAATTGTCATCTGTCTTTCTCACCCAAGGTCTGGCCTGAGATTCCTACTCCTACACATAGTTAATGATTTCATTACAATTGTATTACACACTGTGAAAGAATGATTGGAGTTCTTGATAACCTATAATGAGGATCTGAACTTGTTAGGAGAAAAGAAAGTGACAGATGATAGGTTAGGCTTTCTTGCATTTCAGCTGAGATCTCAAGCATGGTTGTTGAACAACGTGGGCCAAGAAATCACACTTCATCTCCAATACTGCTAGCTCCGACTTCCCCGTGTCTTCTCCCCTCCAAAAAAATATTCCCACCATTATTTCATTACCAGGAAAACTTTTCCAGCCACATCCTTTTGCAATAACCTCAGTTTCTCAACTCTTAGATGCCCAGAGTTCCCTGTGGATGGTATTGTCTAAATGCCATCTTGATTTTTACAGCATATCTGCTAAACATCTGAACATTCTTCATACACAGCACAGATATATAAACTCATATATTTTCCCCTCATGGTCTTCATATTCAACTGTAACATTCCTTCACATTGAGAAGAAAATAGAGGAAAAATATTTTCCCACATCATTAATTACTCCATTTTTAAGCAAACACAAACACTTTTCCTCTTTGGCTTTAGAACAGCTACTATGGCTGCCAGCTGGGACTCCCAGGGGCTTTACAAGCATTAATCATCAGAATAAGCTTTGTTTTTTTTCTTAAGGAAAATAAGACTAAATTAAAGGCACACTCAGATATTTTTCCCCTGGTTAGAACAGGCACAAAATTTGGTGATTAATTTCTCCATACCAACTAGTGATTTTTTCAGTTACCATAATTTTAGGAAATTTTAATTAAAATATAAGCAAATTAAAATTAAACTATTTAGCCTAAATCTATTTTCTGAGCTCCAAACTCATTTATCTAAGTACCTACTGACATCTTTTAAATACTTCATGGGCATCTCAAGGTGTTTATGTCCCACACTGAATTCTTGATCTTACTCTTCAAATCTGCTTTTCTGCCAGTCTTCCTACATGGATAAATATTCCCGGTACCCACCCATTTGCTGTTTGCAGACTCTACAAGGCACTCACACGCTGTCCTCCTGCCTAGAATGCATTTATCCAACTCTTCTACCCATCTTCAGCTTCAATGTCACTCTACCAAAGAGGACTCCCTCGATCCCTCCCTACCTAAATTATATTCTCCATGTTGCCTCTACTTCGTCACAGCACTTATCACAGTTTTTAATGGTATGTTAGATGGTTATTTGTGTATTGTCTGGCTCCCCAGCTGGCACACAAAAGGGGAAGAAACAGGAATTCTGGCTCTCACTGTCTGTGCCCAGCAGAGCGCTGACCATGTGGTAGGTGCTTGGTAATTGTTGGATGGATGAGTGAATTGTGTGTATCTGTGTGTCCTAATGTAAGTGCCACAGAAATAATTCTCCTGGATAATAACATATGTTTCTTGACAGAAGGGTTCTGTGGCCAAATAAATTTGATAAGTAACTGAGTTAAACAAAGTTAAATAGGCTTCTGGACTGCAGGATTCCTCAGAGCCTATAATTTGGTAAGAAACGCTGTGAATATAGCACCTCGAAGGGGAAATGAATGTGATGTTTCTCGAATGAGTTAAATTATAGAAGCTTTATTTTACTGTATATCTTTGAAGATGAGTGTTCTGAGGACCATATGGAGGAAATTCTAGCAAACAGCAATTAATTGGCACTTAATAAATGTTCCCTTCAAAATATATATTTATATATATTCTGTAGTCACTAAACCTTTTTAAACATTATTTTATTTGCATTTCATAATATCCCTAGATGTGATATAGTTTATAGACTATCAGTTTACAAGAGGTGGAGTCAGGGTTTAAGTCTGGCCATTTTGACTGCAAAGCCTGAGCTCTTGATTATGAAACAACACAGATTCTCAAAAATATACTCCAGAGGGTACAGTGGGGCACACTTGCAGGCCCAGCTACCGGGGAGGATAGCTTGAGGCCTAGAGTTCAAGGCCAGCCTGGGCAACATGGCATAGACACCCTCCTCCATCCCCACGCCTTCTCAAAAGAAATAATTCTTCAGAATCTTCCATACTATCTGCATATGTAACCTTCCATGGAGATGAAGGCAGCTCCGCATGCAATGCAGTAGTATGTCTGACATGAAAGTTTTCTTGTATTAGTATTTTCTTTTCATGCACATAGTAGTTTTCAATTACTATAACGAATTACCACAAATTTAGCGGCTTAAAACAGCAGTCCTTTATGAGCCCACCATTCTATCGGTCAGATGTCTGGGTATGTTTGACTGTGTTCTCCACTCAGGGTCTTATCTGGTTGATATCAAGATGTTGGCCAAGACATGTTTCTTCTAGAAGCTCAAAAAAGTCTGCTTCCAAGCTCATTCAAGTTGTTGGCCAAATTCAGTTTTTGTGGTTGAAGGATCTGCTTCCTCTCCAGCTGTTAGCCAGAGGCCACTCTCCACTCCTAGAGGCCACCCACATTCCTGGCCACATGGCCCCTCCATCTTCAATAAAGAATCTTCCTCCCATTAAATCCCTCTCACACTTTCAAGCTTTGATTTCCCCTGTCTCTGACCTCTAGACCCAGATTTAAAGGGCTCATGTGATTAGGTCAGACCCTAGGAGATCTGGATAAAATCCCTCCTATCTTAAAGCCAACTGATTTGGGACCCTAATTACATCTTCAAAATCCCTTCACAGCAGTCCCTAGGTTATTGTTTGGTTTACTAGATGCCGAGATTCACTCTTCCCCACAGCCTGCCCCCAATACATGTAGCCCCTTGGTAGTTACACCACAACTCACCTCAAGACATGTGAACCCTCTTTTAAAAGCTCATGATCTCCCTTAGTTGGCGAACCAGATTTGAGGCAGTTTCTACCATTCTCCTGAAAAGATGTCTGTCATATTAAAAATTCCTTTCTTCCTTGGCAATCTTCGTTGCTTCAGTAGTTGGATCTTTGTGTGATGAGCACCTGGACCTAGGCCGAAAGCCCCTTGTGGTTTCAACAACAGTAGATCCCTAGTGTTCTTGAAGCTCAGTTTCTATGTTGAACCAGACAGCCGATTTCTGTCTCCACTCTCTCACATGCATTTGGTCTCCTCATGATGCTCCTTCATACCTGTCATGCTAACCTAGTTCCACCTCCTCCTGTCATAAATGCAGCACTCGAAGCCCCTGGTGCTTTTCACAAAGGCTGGAGGCCCAGCTAGGGCTGGACCCAGGTCTCCCGACTCCCTGCTCCATGGGCATTGCCGTGCACCGGGCCTCGAGCTGTGTCTGGACCACGTTCACTTCCCTTCACAGCAAACTGAAACCATGCGGACATCTTCAGTTTCACCTCATTCCTGGGGACTCCAGTCTATTTCTATCCTGCAGAGGAATGGTGAAAAACATTAATGTGCAGTGGGTAAGCGGAAAAAGAAAAGTCCATGCAAACCACTAAGTAAGCAAAAACAGCTAGAGGGAAAGCAGTTAAAATTTTTTGTAAGCTTTGGGAGAAGAGAGAATTTTAAGGAGGGTGTGATCACAGTGTCAAATACTGCATTGAGTACAAGCAAGATACATATCCATGGCCTTTGGAGATTGCAGCATTACTTTCAGTAAGAAGAAATCACAGGGAAATTAGAAAAAACATTGAGATGAATGAAAATGAAAACACAAAGTTGAGCTTGGCTTAGAGGGAAATTTATAGCTGTAAACACCTAAAAACCTAAGATTTTACCTTATGATGTGAGGAAAAATAAGGACAAACTAAATCCAAAACAAGCAGAAAAGGGAAATACAGTTGACCCTTGAACAATTCCGGGGTTAGGGGAACTGACTTGCCACCCCCTAGCAGTCACAAATCCATGTGTATCTTATGACCCCCCCAAAAAAACTTAACTAGTAATAATAGCCTACTGTTGACTGGAAGTCTTACTCATAACATGAAGAGTTTACACATAGACTAGTATCTACATATATTTTATGCATTCATGACAGACCTAACTTTTCCTTAATTTTTTCCATATTTCTAGGCTATGGTGTTCATCTGCAAGTTTTTTTTTTAATTGTTGCAAATCTCTAAAAAGATTTTCAATATATTTATTGAAAAAAATTGATATATAAGTGGACTGATGCATTTCAAACCCATGTTGTTCAAGGGTCAGCTGTAACAAGGATGAGAGCAAAAGTTATGAAATAAAAAACAGAAGACAGTAGAGAAAAATCAATGAAACTGAAAGTTGATTCTTTAAAAGGATCAGTAAAGTGGACAAACTTTTAGCTAACTGACCAAGAAAAAAAGAGAAAAGATTCAAATTACTAGAATCACAAGGAAAAAGGAGGACATTGCTACTGACCTTCTAGAAATGAAAGGATTACAAGGGGGTACTATGAACAACTATGTGTCAACCAATTAAATGATTTAGACGACATGTCCAAATTCCTAGAAATGCAGAAACTACCAAAACTGATTCAAGAAGGAAGAGAAGTGAGCATACTTCTTTGTCCATTTCATCATTGTTATCTTCTGTGAAGAAGATTGGCTGTGAAGGAAAAGAAAGAGGCGATTACTAAAGGGGATGTAGCCCACAGAGAGTCAGGGTTCCTGTTTTTAGGATGAAAAAATTTGAACATGGTTGTACAATAAAGGACCAACAGAGAGAAGAGGCTGAGGGGGTAAGAGGAGAAAGAAGAGCAGGGCACCTGAGGGGCCAGGAGGTGGGTAGTTTCCAGAAGAAGGAGACAGCCAATCCCCTGCCTGACGTGGAGTCAGGTGTAGGAGGGTGGACAGCTGGGAGGGCCACCAAGGAGGCAGTATCTCCAGAGAGTCAGCCTTCAGTTAAGGCGAGGAGGTACAAAGGGTTATGGAACAAGAGACTGTGTTGTCCAAAGGAAAGGTATCTTGGAGGACATAAAAAGAGTGATTAAGTAAAGGCTGAGAATAGTAGGGGATATACCTGGGTCTCAGCCACCATGGACGCCAAACAGAGCTGTAACTCATTTCAACCCTGGTAGAGTGCTGTCCTCCAAATCCTTTCTCCTTCCCAAATAATCCAGGCTGTGTTGAGCGACCCTTGCCTATACACATAGCACCCTGTGATACTTCTGTTACAGAAGTTAAATGCATTGTATTATAATTGCATATTTACTTGCCTTTCTCCCCTACTAGACAATGACAGTAATTAGTATAATCTTTACATGAACAGCTTTTGCAGTTTCCTTTTCTTCTTTCTTTCTTTATTTATTTTTTAGATCCCCAAGCCAGTAATTATAAAGAAGAATCTTGAGGCGGGAAACTTTTATTATAGAAAAATTTAAATGCATACAAAAGCAGAGTGAATAGTATAATGAACATTCACGTACTTACTCATCACCCAGATTCAACACTTATCAATTCATGGCCAATCTTCCTTCATCTATAAGCCTACCCGCTTTCCCATCCTGATTCCTTTGAAGCTTATCACAGCCATGATATTATTTCATCTGAAATGTTTCAAACAGATAATTCTCCTTTTAAAAACATAACCACCATAACATATATTTTAAAAATTAATTATTTTGCAAAGATTGTTCATCTGGCCAAAAAAGATTAAAAAATTAAAAACTAAAAATTACTTCCTTAACCTCATCAACTATCTAGCAAATATTCAAATTTCTTTAATTGGCTTATAAAAATTTTTAGTTTTTTTAAAATTCATTGCAATTGGTTCATATAACTTTTAAGTCTCTTTTAATCTATAGGTTCCCTCTCACTCTCCTTATTTCATTATGCAATTTATTTTTTGAAAAAACTGGAGCATTCATCCTGTAGAGAGTTTCCCACATTATGAATTTTTGATGATTGCATCCTCATTGTGGTATTTTACATATTTCTAAAGAGGATCCTTTTATAAAAAACATAGTTTATCCTCTTGAAATATGCAATTTAATCCTCCATTTAATTCACAATTATTGACATACTATCTTAAGACAGTGGCTAAAAATAACAAGAATCATCTCAAGCTAGCTGTTTTAGCTTTGGCTGCTATAACAAAAACACCACAGACTAGATGGCTTAAACAACAAATATTTATTTCTCACAGTTCAGGAGGGTGGGAAGTCCAAGATCAAGGCACCAGCAGATCCATTGTCTAGTGAGGGCTGGCTTGCTGGCCTGCAGATGGCCGCCTTCTTGCCGTGTCCTTACATGGTGGAGAGCAGAGAGAGAAGCAAGCTCTCTTGTATCTCTTCTTATAAGGGCACTAAACCCATCATGAGGCCTCTAACCTCATGACCTAAAATCACCTCCTACAGACTCCATCTCCAAATACTATCATATTGGGGATTAGGGTTTCAACATATGAATTTGGAGGGGGGAACATAAACATGCAGGCCATAGCTCCAGCCTAAGCAAAGGCTACTGGCTCCCTGTCCCAACCCAAACTTGCCCTGAGAAAACTGGATTGTAATTGAACAATTCTATATAAATTAGCTAAAATTTTTAAAAGCCTACATTCTAACAGGGAGATACAGATAATAAATAATAAATAAGTAAAATATATAGTACATTTGATAGTAATAAATGCACAAGAGAAAAAATGTATGGACCTAGAGAACTACAAAGACTGTGAGAACTACTCATCAATCAGAAGATAAAGACTTTGAGTTTTTTTAAATTAACAAAATCTAGTAATGTATAAATTACAAGAAACACACTTAAAACAAAAAGAATATAGATAAATAAAACATGAAGAGGTAGAAAAAGATGAAGTCATGGGAGCTAAAAGACAACAAAGATAGCAATTCTACTATTGGAAAAAACAGAATTCAAAGTTAAAATATCATAAAGAGGACATTAAATAGTGAAAAAAGGAACAATAGATCAAGAAGATATAATGGTCATGAACATATTCTATATAGCAAAAACAACTCTAAAATATATAAAACATCAATAGACAGAATCACAGAGAGAACAGATGAGTCAATAAATACTTTCGGAGATTTTTAACACAATCTCTCTAGAAACTGATAGCTCATACAAGCAAAAAAATAAAAGATTATGAAACATTCATTTAACAAATATTTATTGAGTGCCTGTTATGTGCCAGGTGCTTTCTAGATGCTGGACATATAATAGTGAACAAAACAGTCAAAATCCCTAATTTCCAAATTTATAGAGACAGAAGCAGATTCATGGTTGTCTAGGGCTATAGTAGAGTGTACATGAATGGTAAAAGGGCACAGGGAAGTTTCTGGGGTGATGAAAATGCTCTAGACATGATCATGATTGAACAAATCTATAAATTTACCAAGATTTTAAAAGAGCTCACATTCTAAGGGCATGAAATAGACAATGAATAATAAGCAAAATGTATACTATGTTGGATGCTAATAAATGCTATAGAGAAGATAAAGCAGGAAAGAAGCATGAAAGCAAGGAGGAGTGGCAAGTTTAAGTAGGTCAGGGAAAGCTGGGCTGAGAAGGTGTCATTTAAATGACATCTGGAAGGAGGGGAAGAAGCTTTGTAGAGCTGTCTAGGGAAGACGGCTCCAAGCAGATAAATAAGAAAACCAAGAAACAAGCAAAAATCAGATACTGAAAACAAATGAACTTAAGAAATCAGAAAACAAGTAACAGATCACACCCAAATACACTAGAAGAAAGAAGTCAATGAAAATAAAGGCAAAAATTAAACAGAACATCAACAACAATTACAAAATAGAGAACATCAATGAAACTGAAGCTGTTTTTTAGAAAAAGAACTGACAAAACTAATCAAGAAAGTAGACAAGAAGCAACTAAATCATAGAAATAGAAAAAGAAAAACAACTATACAAACACAACAGAGTTTAACATAATAAAAGAATAAAATAAGTAACTATTTGACAACCTACATAAAAGAAGTAAATTTCCAGGGGGAACAAAACCCATAAAAATGCCGAAATTAATACAACAAGGAAAAGACATTTGAAAAGACAAATAATCTTTAAAGAAATTGATATCATTATCAAGTACATCCCCAACCTTGCTCCCAATAAAAAAGGCCCCGCTCCAAGTGATTTTACTGTCAAGTTTTGACAATTTTCAAGGAACAGAAAATAACCATTTTATATGCAAATCATTCCAGTAAATAGAAAATGAAGGATAACTTCATTTCGTGAGGTTGGTATAACTCCGATTTCTGACCCAGACAAGAAACAAGAACAAGAAAAGGAAATTATTGGGCCTTTTGCACTTACAAGCAAGGATGTACAAATCTAAATAAAATATTAACCATCTGAATCCCACAGTATATTACAAATAAACTTATTATGCTCAAGTAACATTTATCATAGGAATGCAAGGGTGGGACAATGTTAAACTCTATCAGCGGGTGACTACCTGGCACATGATAAATATTCAGTAAGTATTAATTATTATTGACTGTTAACAATGGCAGGAGTGTAAACTATTATGACTTTAGAAAATAATTTGACATTATCTTGTAAAGTTGAACATTTACATAACCTTCAACTCAGCAATTCCACTCCTATTAATGTGCCCTAAGATTATTTACTTATGTGCAATTTTAGACATATACAAGAACATCTTTAGCAGCTGCCTTTGAAAAAGGAAAAAAATAAAAAGCAATCCAAATGTCCACCCACAGGAAAATGAATAAATGACTTGGGTTATAATCACAATGGAATGCTATTCAGAAGTAGGATTGCAGAGAAGAAAGAGTTGAAGATCAAAGAGGAAAAATCATTAAAACCAAGAGAGGTTATTTGCATGTCAAATGAGTATAGTGTGCTATAATCTGCAAAGGAGTAGGAAAGAAATTAAAAGGCAAGGATGTATTATAAGGATATATCGTTATCTCATAGACTCCAAGGACAAGAATGTAGCAAAGGAACTAAAATTAAGGCCTGGGAAGCTTCCAGGTCTCTTTCTGCATCACGCATCTCTACTCCTCCATATGGACTTGTTATACTCTTCTCTCCCCAGGAAATTCTTTCCTCTGCAGGTTCACAGTGGAGATGCCTGCTTCACAGTTGTTAAATTTATAAGTTGTAGTTCTAACAACATAATGAGTATGACCTAATTCTCCACAGGTCCCAATTTAAAATTTCCAGAAAAGAGAATCTTACAGGATGTCAAGTGGGTAGCCCCCCAAAACTATGGATCATATGATACAAATTCAGCTGCCAGATGTCCACTCCTGTGACCTGTGGATCCAGGTGGCAATTCCCAAAAGACAGGGATTCCAGTAGCTGAGCAAGTATCTATTTGCAAGTCATCAAACTGACATTCATGTACAGGTCAAAGGACAAGGATTTTGACTCTCACTCCCTAAATCTGGGTTTCCAAGTGCAGTCATTTTGTCTACACCCCCAATTGACTCATCATTTGATGTCATTCTTAAAAGACTCAGAGGAATTATCAAGGTGGAGCGGTAGAGCTGTTGAGACAGAGGAAGCCACAGGGTTAGAAATAAAGAGGACTAAGATGTCCATCATAAATGAGGAGGGGCCGGCCCCCTAGTGTGACTACTGCACAGATTCCACATTGGGACTCCAAATGGAGGGACAAAACGCAAGCAGATTTGGTAGGGTCAGATTGTGAAAGGTTTTGTATGCCAGCCATCTGAGCTTTATTTTCAAAATAGGAAAGTTTGAAAACTGAAGGTTCTGGAACACAGGAGTATGTCAATATCATGTACAGTTTAGAAAAATAAATCCAACAGCAATGTGGAAGATTACTGTAATCACTAACATTAAATGACTAAAAACAATAATGGTTGGTGATGAAAATTATTTCTTGAATTTATTCTCATCTTCAACTTAATTTGTATTTATTGGCAAATATTTCCCGAATAAATCTGAAAATTTGTTAAGCAATCATTGGCCTTGGCCGTCAAATATGCAATTTATTCGCAGAATCCTCCTCCTCACCACCTGCAGAACAGAAGGAAAACATTGCACCTTCACCCTCAGCATAGTTAGAGGACATTATAAATAAAAGAGTCCACAAAGAAGTTTCATCATGCCTCCCAGGAAAAGTCGGCACATTGCAAACTCAGCGCAGTTTGTTTATGGACTATGAGTAGGAGATGTTCTGAAAGTAAGGGATATGAACAAACCATACTTGAAGCAAGATGTTCTAAATGTGCTGTGCTTCTTCTGTAGGAATACCACTATTTTATTAATCTATTTATTAAGGAAACATGTCCTTTGTGCTCATCTTTCTACATTTATGTACTTTACCAACACCTGGTTTCCATAATGTTTCACAGCCCATTGACTTTTGACTAGTCAATAACACGCCCGTGGTGATAATGCTACCTATGCATGTGTGAACTCTTATTATAGTTTATTTTTATTTAAGCTAATACCACAATTCATGTGCAGACTGTTGCTGGAGTGGACTTTGATTTAATTATGCGATTTTAAGTAGTTGAGGCATAGTCAAGGTTCATAAAAGGGAAAATAATCAGAGCAAGAACAACACATGGTGGCAGGTGTAAGAATAAGGCAGTGAAGGTCCTGTACACACAGCTTCAGCTTCCCTCCCTACCCCGCTTGTAGAAGGCAAGAGAGTCTCTTCATTTCTCTTTCCCTTGTTATTTTCTCCTGTCTTAGGGAGAAGGGCAATTTGTGTCCCCTTACATAGTAAGGAAAGTCAAGAAATACAGAATGTACTTTCTAAAAATTTTTTTTAGAGACAGGGTCTCACTCTGTCACCCAGGCTGGAGTGCAGTGGTGCAATCATAGCTCACTGTAACCTCCAACTCTTGGCCTCAAGCAATCCTCCTACCTCACCCTTCAGAATAGCTAGGGCTACAGGCATGCACTAACATGTCCAGCTAATTTTTAAAAATTTTTTTGTTGAGACAGGGTCTCACTATGTTGTCCAGACATATCTAGAACTCCTGGCCTCAAATGATCCTCATGTCTTGGCCTCCCAAAGTGCTGGGATTACAGGCATGAGCCATCATACCCAGCCTAGAATGTATTTTTAGAATAGAAATGATAATAGCCTCCCTTCCTTCTTCACTGAGTATTATGAAGATTCAATGAGAAACATTTGAGATTCCCTTTTAAGCTGTAAAGGGAAAACCTCCTCCTCACACAGGCTTACCGAAAACTCTCTGATGTCTCCCTAGGACTTTGGAAACCAAGTCCAGATTGTGTGTGTGTGTGCCTTTAGCTTCTTCCTGCCTGGGCTCGCCTCTGTAGACGCCTCCCACCTGGGGCTTTACCCAGCCAGTGTGCTTCACAGGCTCTGCACGTCCCATGGGTTTGGGGTCATGCCCATCCCTCTGCTCCCTTCCTTTCTTGTTCCTCCTTTTCACTCTCATATAGGTGGGCACTCCTCCTAAATGCCCCCTTAGCCACTTGTGCTTTGCCCTAAGGCGGGATCTCTCAACAGTAGTGCCATCGACATTTTGGGCAGGACAGTGTTTTGTGGGTTTTCTTTGTTTGCATGTTTTATTGCAGATGATCATACTGTTGATTGTAGGATATTTAGCGGCATCAATGACCTGTACCCACTAGATGCCAACAGCACACCACTCCAATTGTAGCAACCATGTCTCCAGACACTGCCAAATGTCCCCGGAGAAGCAAAATTGTGCCAGTTGAGAACCACTACTCTAAAGTGCTGTTTGTATTGGGGCCAACTGCACTCCAGCTACGTTCAGATGCTCAAAGGTAAGTGAATTAATTAAAATGCAGCTTGTTTTATTTGGTAGTAGTGATCTGATCTTGCTTTCAAGTCACTGAGCCACCATCGCACCTGCGAGAGAAAACACTTGATCTTGCTAACTAAACTATCCTGTTCTTTTTTGGTTTAAAACTTTTTATTGTGTGAAATGTGAAAAGTTCCCCTCTGATATTAGATTTTGTATTTACTCATGAATAACAGCTGCTGGCAAAAGTTGTTCGCTGTAGAGTAAATGATGTGTCTCTGAGCACATAAATATTCTTAAGTTTGTTTTTCTCTCTGTGTTAGGAAAAGTGGGAAAGGATAGGACAGATGGTCATAAGGCAGCAGGTAAAAAGGCTGGGCAGTGGGAGAGGGGCAGCAGGGGGACCCTTTTTTGGTCCCTTGCTCTGCCCAGATCCCTTTATAGCAAACTAGAACTACCCAAGCAGGCGCCTGCTGGGTTCAGCACCTCTCTAAGGACACTTAGAATTTCCCTAGTATTTACCCTAGGAAGAGAAGAACAATATCCCCTACCCTGAGATCTCCTCAAAACTTTTCTGGTTATTTAAAACTTCCCCTCTTCCCCAACTTTGGGGAAGTGGAAAGTGAGGAAGACAAGCCCAGGTGGATCGCCCCCTCTGCCTTCTTCCCTCTCTGCCTCTCCTCTCAGAACTAAATGGGCTTTGTTTCTCCTCCCTGCCTGCCTAGAAGGGACTTCCCCAGATGTCACGTGGTCCTCCTTTTTCCAGAAGTGGTATTCTCTGTTTCCCTTCTTTGCAGCCATTAAGGCAGAAGGGCTGCAGTGAAAGAACCAGGCTCACCGAGGAGTTAATTCAAAAAGCACTACCCTTGACACACTCATCAGGCAGTGTTTAGTCATCTGTTCCTTGTCTGTGGTCCTAGTAGAGCAGGATTGTGCCTGCTCTGTGTGGACCATTGTATCCCAGCACGCAGCGTGATGCGGCAGAACAAACACCACAACTCACAGTGGCTTGCTGGAGGGCCAGCAGGAGAAGTTTCTGACACTCTTATGGCTTTCATCTGATTTAGACCCACCTAGGATAATTTCCCTTTTGATTAACTCAAAATCGACTGATTTGCAAAAGTCCTTAACCTCTGCCATATTACAAAACCTAATCAGCAGGAGTGACACTCATCAAATTCACAGGTCCGGCCCATGTTCAAAGGGGGAAAATTACATAAGGGCATGGGTCATTGGGGGTCATATTAGAATTCTGCCTATCACCATACCCAAAAAACTTTGTTGAATGAAAGAAGACAGTATGTATTTCATTTGTCCTCACAATAACCCTGGTGGTTAATAGTATCGTTTCAATTTATAAAGAAAGACATTCGATCTGAGAAATAGCAAATGATTTGCCTTTGTTCGAAGAGGTAGAAATTGCAGGATGAGGCTCCAGACTGAGGTCTGAGTCCTTAGCCTTTTATCCAGCAAAACATTCCCTTTCTCTTTTTTTGTGTTTGAGACAGAGTCTCACTCTGTTGCTTGGGCTAGAGTGCCGTGGCGTCAGCCTAGCTCACAGCAACCTCAAACTCCTGGGCTCAAGTGATCCTTCTACCTCAGTCTCCCAAGTAGCTGGGACTACAGGCATGCGCCACCATGCCCAGCTAATTTTTTATATATATATATATATATTTTTTTTTTTTTTTTAGTTGGTCAATTAATTTCTTTCTATTTTTAGTAGAGACAGGGGTCTCGCTTTTGCTCAGTCTGGTTTCAAACTCCTGACCTTGAGTGATCCGCCTGCCTCAGCCTCCCAGAGTTCTAAGAAAACATTCTCTCTTAAACCTCAGTCCTGCCACGCTGTCTTAGGCTAGAGCCCAGACACAAGCAGGTTCGGCCTCTCCACTTCCATTCACCGGACTAGAACCAGCGTGTGGTGGTGGCAGGGCCTGTGGAGTCAGGTCACTTTTCATCCTCCCACGGATGGAGTCTCAGACACTTGGCCTCCTCCCAGGCCCTAGAAGCCAGTCCAGGGGACACCAGGGCTTCTGGGCACTGAGGTGGAGCAAACATCTGCTCACTCCTTCGTGGAGCTTTTGCCTTATAGTCTGTCCCTGGACTGGTTGGCACCCGTGTGCTCTCTCTCAGCATGGAGAAGGGAAGCTGGTGAGCCATTTCTCTCCTTTATCCCCCCTTTTCCCCCAGAGTGCTCTGGTGGGAATGGGGGGTGGGCAATGCTCTCTAGACCGCAGAAAGGCAGGGGTCCTGGGACTCTTGGGAGAGGCTGTGGGGCCAGTTTGGACAGCAGTGATAGTGTTTTCCATATGCAAAAATAGAATTTTGGGGAGAAGAGCCACATAGTAGGCTCCTCCTCTCATCTGCTTCCCAATCACACCCTCCCTATGTCCCTTGGATTAGGCACCAGATATTCCACATCATCCATATGTCTGGCACACAATAGCTTCCTTTTTCTCCCTGTCCCTTATTTCTCCCTGTCCCTTATTTCTCCTAGTCTATGTATGATCTTTGATAAGCCATACCCTTTTCATCTGCCTTTGTGTTGATGGACTTACATTTTCATCACATGGAAACTCCATTTGATATCATGTCCCCTCCCTTGCAGCAGGGGTCCCCAACCTATGGTGAGTTGTATAATTATTTCATTATGTAGTACAATGTAATAATAATAGAAATAGAATGCACAATAAATGTAATGCTCTTGAATCATCCTGAAACCATCCCTCTCCACCCCTCCACCCCCTGGTCCATGGAAAAATTGTCTTCCGTGAAAATGGTCCCTGGTGCCAAAAAGGTTGGGGACCACTGTCTTAGAGTATAATGTGCATATGCCAACCACATCCCACCACAATTTCACAGCACGCCAGGTGTAAATCCAAGGTGGAAGATATTTGTTTGTATATTTTCATAATCTAGGCCTTAATTGCAATAAGGCAATAAGAGAAAGATGTGAATACATTAATCTTGTGGCTGGTGTCTTTGTCATTCACTTCATGATGACTATTGCCATTGAAATTCGAGCGTGTTTGCTCATTAACTGTTGTTTCTCAGTCTACTGAGAGCATCCAAAACAAGTTATCTGCAACCTTATGAATATCCAGCTCATTCTGTTCCACTTCCTTCTCCAGAGACATAAAACAAAATAAAGCTTCAGAATATTTATGTGCTCAGAGCCAAACTTATCATTTACTTAAAAAGTGAACAACTTTTGAGAGCAGCTGCTGTTCATGAGTAAACATGAAATCAAATTTCAGAGAGGAACTTTTCACATTTCATACAAATAAACCTTCTAACTGTTACTTACATAAAGTCAGGCAAAACAGTAAAGAGACCTCCAGAGCTTAGCGAAATTGTCCAAAAGAAGCTTTCATGGATGAAATGTGAATACTTGGAATCAGAGAGTCTCATTCTCTGAACCTGCTCCCAACAACTACTCCAACCTGTTCATTGCCTTTCCAGCACCTAACTTGATTAGTTAAAACTCAAAGGGAGAGGCCCGGCGCGGTGGCTCACGCCTGTAATCCTAGCACTCTGGGAGGCTAAGGCAGGAGGATCGCTCAAGGTTAGGAGTTTGAGATCAGCCTGAGCAAGAGTGAGACCCTGTCTCTACTAAAAATAGAAAGAAATTAGCTGGACAATTAAAAATATATAGAAAAAATTAGCCGGGCATGGTGGCACATGCCTGTAGTCCCAGCTACTCAGGAGGCTGACGCAGGAGAATCGCTTGAGCCCAGGAGTTTGAGGTTGCTGTGAGCTAGGCTGATGCCATGGCACTCTAGCTCAGGCAACAGAGAGAGACTGTGTCTCTGAAAAAAAAAAAAACAAAACAAACTGAAAGGGAGAACTGCATGGAGACATGGAAAAACCTTTCATTTGTGGAAATGAGAGCAATAAATCAGACCTAGAGGTCACAGGGGGACAGTGGGTGATGGGACTTGAAAGATAGTAGAGACCTGATTGTCAAAGGTCTTTTGTTGAGAAGTCTGGGTTCTGTCCAGATATCCTCTGCATGGACGCCTTCTGTAGTGTATTGAATGGTGACTGCCCAAAAGATGTGTCCACACCCTTAACCTCGGAACCTGTGAATGTGACTTTATTTGGAAAGAGGGTCTTCCCTGATGGAAGTAGGATTAGGATGATCTTGAAGTGAGATCATCCTGGCTTGTCTAGGTGGACCCCAAATTTGATACCAAGTGTCCTTATAAGAGACAGAAGAGAAGACACAGACATAGAGGAGAAGGCCTTGCGAAGATGGAGGCAGAGACAGGAGTGATGTGGCCACAAGCCATGGAGGCCAACAACCACCAGGAACTGAATGGGCCAAGGGACGGAGTCTTCTCTAGGGGCACCATGGCACTGCTGACACCTTGATTTTGGACGTCTAGCCTCCAGAACAGTAAGAGAATAGATTTCTGCTGCTCTAAGTGACCCAGTCTGTGGTCATTTGCTACTGCAGCCTTCGGAGACAACTACACCCTCCCATGTGCTGGCCTTCACATAGATCTACTGCTCATCTTGCAAACTTAGCTCAGGCGTTGTGTTCTCTGTGAAGACTCCCTGACCATTCCAGGTAGAGAGAGGTGGGACCTCCCTGCTCTCACCTGGCACAGGGGCTTTCATGGTGGCCATCACACTTGCCATGTGGTTTCTCCCATTGTTCTTGTTTCATTTTCTGGTGACATCCAGCTACCCTCGCAGGGGTGGGGAAATTGTAGTCTTCCATTTTTATAAAATCCTTTTATTTGTATTAATACATTTTTATTTGTCTTTTATATTTTTATATTATGTTTTTTAAAAATGTAGGATTTGTTCTATAAAATTTGGACTCAGTCAAAAAGCCACACTTAAGGACCTAGAAGGCCACATGTGGCCTTAAGGCTGCAAGTTTCCCACCCCTGGAAGGATTCCCAGACCCCTTTCCAGACTAAAAGTTTGGAAATCAGCTTCACATTGAAGTGACCCTCCCCACTCCCTCATGCAGGTGTCTTGACATGAGGGTAAAAACAGACTTAAACTTGTCACCTATAGCAGTACCTGGAGCAAGCCCCCTGATGTGCCTTCTTACCCATCAGTGGCGACCTCTCCTTACCTTCTTCAACTCTCGCTGTCAGAAATGGGCTATCCTGGCTTCTCCTCGCTGTGTTGAAATAACTCATGAAAGCTGTACAGCTGCCTGCCTGGGAGGAAGGCCAGAACTAATCAGCTCACAGAATCTCTAATGAGAGGTTAAACACATATTTGACGCATAACTGACACAAAAAGAATGGAATTTTATGAACTCTAGGAAGTGGAGTGTTCGCTTCCCAAATCCCTTTCCATTGGCATTGTGTCTGGGGTCTACCTCTCTGTCCTTTCCCCTCCCAGGTTCCGTGTCACTGGTTTGTGAGGCCTTTTTCTCAGAGTCCCCACCCCACCTGCTGACTTCAAATTCTTCTCCCTTCTCTAATGCAACAGATTCAGTTCTGTCTCAGGGCTTATTCTGAAATGCAAGCTCGGAAAGGCCTATCCCTCCTGGAGAGCTAGTCATCTGAACATTCCCAGGTGATAGCTGTCCCTCACCCCAAGGAGTGTATTCAGGTATTTCATCCAAACACGTATAGTGTTTTATTTGATTAGTCAAGGGAAAGAAATTTTCTCCATCGCCTGAAACATATGACTTTTAGAATAAAAAAAAAAAACTTTTAAAAAATTAGATAATATGTGTGAAAGTATAATGTGTGCCACACCCAGACAGAAATAAATGATGCTAAGACATGGCCTGAATATGGATGAAATTATGTACCAGAATAATCATTTAGGAAGTTGATTTGCCAGGATATTTTTGTGTTTAAATATGCTTTCTCTTAGACCTGGAAATCCTCCTGTTAAGACTCCATTCCTAGAAAAAAATCTCTTAGATATATGTACAAGGTGCTGGTGTAATAGCAAAATACCAGGGATTGTTCACCAATAAATAAGAAAATAGTGCCGGGCGTGGTGGCTCACACCTGTAATCCTAGCGCTCCGGGAGGCTGAGGCGGGAGGATTGCTTGAGCTCAGGAGTTCGAGATCAGCCTGAGCAAGAGGGAGACCCCGTCTCTACTATAAATAGAAAGAAATTAGCCAAACAGCTAAAAATAGAAAAAACTAGCCGGGCATGGTGGCGCATGCCTGTAGTCCCAGCTACTCGGGAGGCTGAGGCAGGCGGATTGCTTGAGCCCAGGAGTTTGAGGTTGCTGTGAGCGAGGCTGACGTCACGGCAATCTAGCCCGGGCAACAGAGTGAGACTCTCTCAAAAACAAAAACAAAAAACAAAAACAAAAAAAAAGAGAAAATAATTAAATTATAAGACATCCATACAAGAAGTACTGAAGCCATTATAAAGAACATCTCAGTTGTATATATTCTGACATGAAATGGTGCTTATGATACGTTGTTGAGTGTTTATTCTTCACCTGTGTCAGGTCTATGAATTCACCAATAGGATTAGTCACATCCTATCTTGATATCCTGTAGCCTGTGGACTAAATTAAAATTTAACCAAAACTAACACATATAAAATGGTAGAGGAAAAGGGGGAAAAGAGAAAGAGGAGGAAAAGCCATGTTAATATATATATGTAAATACATAACTAACAGAGTTAACAGGTACAGACATTGGCTGAATGCTTATTGGCCAAGTTTTAAAATCAATACTTTGACAAAGGCAACATCAAAGCTAAAAACTACTATTATAGAATGAATTTCTGGTATATGAGAATAAATCTGGAATGTTATCATAATGTTTTAATAATTATTATAAATTTTTATTGTAAATTTTGGTGGCCTATTTAAGTTATTATACTGCAGAGCAACACTGTTAGCCCCTACATTGTCTCTGTGGTCGCCATACTGCACATTAACGTTACTAAATCATCACTTACAATGAAGTTGAAAGCTAGTAAGACTTTTTGTCTAGCTGTGCCAAGAGTCTTTGGCTGACGGAGATGATACCACTGTAATATTAAGCTTTCTTTCTTTTCTAATTATAATTGGCTAAAATAAAGACTTACTTTAAACTCCTGGTCTTGAAGATCAGCGGATCGTGATAATGCAGGTTTACTGAAGCAATCTCACAAATTGCAGCTCTGTGTACCGCTTGAAAATGCTTTCTGTATATTTTCAGAAGCAAACTTAAGACTGTTTGCACTTTTCCGATTCTAATATTTTAGAATGCACTTGCAGCTTCACACAATCGCTAGAGAAAATATCCTTAAACCTTGGAAGTAGAAATGTTTCAATGGACCATATAATTCATTTGACTAGTAAGAATAAAATGTGTTTGGGATACTTCTGTCTTTTTAGCCACTTTCTCTTTTTCATACGTTTTTATTTCTTATTATACAAGGATCATAAATGATTGTCATGCTCCATATTATTTTGGAGGGTTTTTTGCTTGTGAAATTTTGAGGTGGCAAAGTTGATATTGTACTTTAAAATAAAAATTTGGCCTCATAAAATCTCTCTTGGAAATTGCTAAAAATAAACCCATAGCCTAAACTTAATTGAATGCAAAAAAATTATATACATTCTGAAAGGACACACATTTGCCTGACATTATGCCTCAGCCCATCATAGGAGGAGAACATGAAAAAGAGGAAACAAAGACAGGGAGAAGATAGAAGACAGGGAGCAGTGACAGATGGTCTGACATCCACCCCCGGTGAGGTAGATTCTGGAAAACACTGAGTTGCTGAGCCTGCACTTGAGAATGAGTGTCTCCTGCAATGTGGAGCCGGGGTACCTCACTGACCTCACCCTACACTGGGACTCCTGGGTCTCCATCAGCATCTGTGTGGCAAGTGCACAGTGGTCTTCTATGGGACTTGTTGCTGCAGGGCAATGTGACCTTGCAGCAGAGGCTGGGGATGTACTACTGGGAAAGGCAGTGAATAAAGGACTTAGCAGAGGCTCAGGGTCTGCCACGAGTGAAAGAGGGGAGAAATCAAGCCAAAGCTCCCAACGGTACTTTTTCCTCCTGGATTCTTCCCTCAGGCATTCCTCCATCCTAGTCCAAATGATCTCTCAAGCCACATGTACAGTTGTTGTTGTGTGACTTTCAGCATCCTCTCTTTGTACTGGGTCCCCTGTTTCCTGATCTCATGTGTTTCCCACTATTAGTGTATCACTAAACCATCTTGAAGAATATTCTCCAATACTGTGGTCCCCAACCCCTGGGCTGTGGACTGGTACCCGTCCTTGGCCTATTAGGAACAGGGGGCACAGCAGGAGGTGAGCAGCGGGCAAAGGAAGCTTCATCTGTATTTACAGCTGCTCCCCATCACTCACATCACCACATAAGATCCGCCTCCTGTCAGATCAGTGGCAGCATTAGATTCTCATAGGAACATGTGCGAGGGATCTAGGTTGAGCTCCTTGTGAGAATCTAATCCCTGATGATCTGAGCTGGAGCTGAGGCGGTGATGCTAGCGCTGGAGAGCAGCTGCAAGTACAGATTATCATTAAAGAGGTTTGACTACACAGTAAATGTGATGCACTTGAATCTTCCTGAAACCAACACCCAACCCCCTGCCAGTGGTCTGTCTTCCCTGAAACCAGTCCCTGATGCTAAAAAGGTTGCGTACCACTGCTCTAATACTTCCTAAGCAAGGGTACATAGGAGGATAATTTTAGAGACCTTATATGGTTGAAGTGTTTTTTTATTTCATCAACAAATCTTAGCAGTAGTTTGGCTGGGAATAGAACTCTAGGATGAAAATTATGTCCCTGCAGAATGTTGAAGACAATGATCCATTGCCTTCTGACCCCAAGGTGGTTGTTGAAAAGCCAGATAACATTTATATTTCTTATCCTTCATTTATGGCCTGATCCCTACCTCCTGCACTGTCCCAGAATCCGTTAGGATTTACTCTTGGTATGTAACATTTTACATGTATCATGCTGGGTAATCTGAAAATATTAATTGTACTTTGTCTTTGTCTAATCTCAAATTTATTATTACTTAAATAATTAATGTTCCTTTAAATATTCACAAACTACTTATACAACTAATAAATCAAAGTCATAATTTTACAAATGAGTTTTCTCCAGGTATTCAAACACTAATGGCAAATATAGTCAATTAAATTTTTTAAAAGTCTAATAATGCCTTAGATTCCTTTAAATGCAGTAATTACTTTAAAAGCAAGATAAACATGCATATATTTCAATATTATAAAACTGATCAGAATACTCATAGTAAACAGATGAAAAAGTATTAACACTATGGATTTAAATATTTTCATTATATCTAAGTTTATTGTCTACGTTTACTTCTCTTTCTCCATATCTACTGCCTATTTCTTATTTTTATTTCTTCCTAGGGGTATGATTTTAGTTATTTAACCCAGAGAAACAGTGTTTATTTTCAGACAGGCCAAGGTTGTGAGTCAGGTTGACCATTGACATTTCAGGACTGAGGACACAATGCCTGACAGGCTATTGCAAGGTGATTCTCTCTGTCACTCAGTTAGGTCCCTTATTATGGCCCATTACATCAGGAATGTTATAATGATTGGCCCTGACCAAACTGAAAGCCTTTGATTTCTTCAACTCTTTTTTTTCCAGAGTGCTTGTCCTGAATGCCTTCTCTTGAGCAAATCTAAATAGCCTATTTTGCAACTGCCAGTTGCAAAACAGGGCCTGATTTGGTTTGCAAAAATCTTAAGCCTTTCGTCAGTTTGTTTCATTAACATGACAACTTTTCTTTTTCATTAACCCTTAAGACTTGTAAAAATGACAGTGACAGGCAGTGAGTAGTAGGAGGTCTGTTCTTTGCGGATATTCCCTTTTTCCAGAAAGGGGACCTTCCGGCTGCTGCCTGGATGGTATACATGGCTGCTGGCATGCTAGGAGCCGGGCAGTCTCCTTGAGGCGCCACTGTTCCACCTGCAAACCCCCACCTTTCAGTCTGGATCTTCACTCTTGTCCTCTGCAGAGCCCAGTATCCCCTGATTCAGAGCTATCGCCCCTGCCTTCCAAGGTACCTGGGACCTTTCAGGCAAATCACTCACCTGTTAAGGGTCTCTGTGGCCACCACTGTCAGATGCCTACTATACCAAGGGCCCCCTTCTTCCTTGCTCACAGGACGTCAATTGTCTTTCAGATAGCTAGGTGCCCAGCCTCAGGTGAGGTACTTACTTTCTCAGCCTCCCTTCTAGCCACGAGAGACCGTATATAACCACTTTCGTTCCCTGGGATGTAAGCAGATGTCTGCTGACTTGGAAAAGTGTTCATTTTCCCAGTAAAAGGACTAGATATGACTGCCATGAGGCTTCCCCTTCACGCATTCTTTCTTCAATGCAGATCTGAGAGCTGGAGCTGCAGGGACCAACTTGTGGCCACAAGGCAAAGAAAAGTAAGCAAGTGAAAGATGGCTGAGCTGAAAGACAGAGCCTGGCACAGGTGAACAGCTGAACCAATGCCGGCAACCACTCTCCCCTGGACCTCTTGTGATATGAGAAAAGCAAATCCTGACATATTGAAGCCTCTGCTTGTTACATATCCCATTACTTGTGGCTGAAAGCATCCCTAACTGATGCGGAAGGCTCCTTCCCCAGGCACTTAGACTGTACCTTTCCCCTCACTGCTGAGTTGGTTTTTGTCTATTTTCTAGCTTCCAAAATGGTATTTAACCTTTCTCCTTTTGTTGTCTCTTCAACTATTCTCTTTGTCCTTTTTTATATATGTGGAATTCTTTAGGGGGGGAATTTGAGGAAGAGGAAATAAATGTGCAGTTACTCTACCCAGTCTATCTGGAAGTCCTTCAGTAACCTCCCAGCTCCTAGCCTGCCCCTCCTAGTCCACATTCCAGGATGAGAAATATTTATAAAATGCAAATCATACCATAGTATTCATCTGCTTAAATCCATTTGGTTTCGTTACATGAGGGTAACAGTGAGTTGCCTGCACATAGAATGGGTGTGATTAGCTATTTGTTCCAAGATTTTAATGCAGCGCCCTGAGAGGGAGAATGAGCTCAGCACTTCCCCATGTCCACTCAGAGAAAAGCACAAGTGCAAAAAGCCACCATGACTAATAGATGTGTGTGCTATGTCTGGATGTCTTGCAGGTGAAAAGGTAACCACAGTTTAAAGCAATTTGTGCAAAAGGAGAGGGGAATGGAGTTAAATAGTGGTGAACAATACAAGGGAAATTGCGAAGTCAATAAAGAGCTTGTTATTATTTATGCCTGACATAAAATAGCTGGGCAGAGTGTGGTTTCCTGTTAGGAAGGACTAAGAATTAGTAATAGTGATAGTGATGTGTTACCTTCGGATAGCCCTCAGCTGATCAGCCTTTTCAAGGATTACCTGAGCTAGACAAAGGTCATGCACCTTCCTGGGGCAGCCCACATCCAATAACTGATTGATGGAGGGTATCTTAGCTTAGGCTGCTATAATAAAATGCCATAGACTGCTTGACTTAAATAACAGATCTCTATTTTCTCACAGTTCTGAAGCTGAAGTCCAAGATCAAAGTGCCTGCATCGCTGGGGTCCTAGTGAGGGCTCTCTTCCTGGCTTGCAGACAGCTGCCTTCTCACTGTGTCCTCACATGGTGGAAAGAGAGAGAGCTCTGGTCTCCTCCTCTTCTTCTAGGGACATTAATGCCATCATGGGGGCTCCACTTTCACGCTCTCATCTAAACATAATTATCTCCCAAAGATTCCATCTCCAAATGCCATTACCTTGGGGGTTAGGACCTCAACATATGAATTGAGGGGGCAGGGATACAAATACTCAGTCCATAACAAAAGAGAAAAAAAAAGGTTTGTCCCATTCAAGATAACCTGAAGAGCCATTCTAGCTTCAGAGCTCACCACAGGGTTAGCTGAGGCTGTTGTTGGTCCTACATCCATCCACAACTTGACTTCTCCCTCTACTCCCCTTCTTCCTTCTCCTTCCTTCCTGGAGTGCTGATCCTAGGGCTCCTCAACTCTAACTTAAAGTCTGTGCCCTAGGGGAACCATAGCTGGAACAGTAACTAACACCTGCTTTGTAACTTCTAAGTAGCTTTTGACAACATGTTCTCATTATATCATCTTCTTTAATCCTCATAAACAACATTGTGAGGCATCACTATTGTTTTGCTTTTAGGATAAGAAAACTGAGGATCTGAGAGGGTATTTGTCCAGGGCTGTACAGCTTGTTAGAAAAGAATCCTAAAATTTAATCTTGATCTCCTGACCCTCTAACTTTTACAGAGTGGGCAGCTCAAAAACACAAAAACAAAACAAAACAAAAAGCAGAAAACAACAACAACAAAAACAACCAAAAAACAAATAATAAAACAAGCCTGTGCCACAAGCTGGGTCAGAGAATTTGGTATGTGACCACTCATGCCTCTCTTTTCCAAAACAAAGCTTCACTGTCATTTCTGAAAGTGTGTCCGTCTAGATGCCAACTTGTTCACAAGTTTCACTCAAGGCCAGAGGCACTCAAAACATTAAAGAGACCAGCAGAATCTTAAAACATTGCTGCCCTAATGAGTTTTCAGGTTTTTCTCTCTGGGAAAATAACAGGCAAAGCTGCTGTAATTCTTTCCAAGCAATAGGGCACCTAAGACACAGAGATGCCAATAGTCTCCTTAGCAACCATCCAAAAGCGAGTTGCTGGAAGATGAAATCCTGATCTCTATTCATGCAGCAGATCACATGGGGTCAGGTGCTGTTTATCTCGCTAGCAGAAACCACCAGTCCCTGGGATTTTAATTGCATCCTTAAGATCAGTAAAAAGAAGTAAACAGGAGAAACGAGAGCAGTTACTAATGAGCATGTAGTGAACATAAAACATTCAGCTGGCTTCTTTGAAGCATTTACTTTTATAAAGTGTGCTTCAGAAGCCATTGCTTACACACACACACACACACACACACACACACACACACACACCCTGTAGGGCTTCAGACATTGTCTTCATTATAATTTAAGATTCCCAAACCGAGCTCATTATGTGAATATTTGGTTCGGGAGGATTTTTTAGTCACATAGCCATTGGACTATTATGTGTTTATCTCACCCAGCATTGCTTTTTAATGATCTTGCCTCCTAAAAGACCATAATACTGAGCAATCCTGGAGTCAGACTGTAACTAAAGGATATAAATCAATGTGTTTTTTTTCATTAAAACAGTCTTGCTGAAGGAGCAGGTGGTGACGGGTCATATAACCAACTGCTGAGTCCTTGACAGATGGGGGTCTCAATTATATTTTCTGTTGCTTTTCTGAACACTATTTTATTTATTAATTTAAGAAATATTTATTGATATGTTTTTGATCTTAATATGAGTCAGGTGCTCATTAAGACTTAAAAGTACCGATACACAGTGGTATAATTAGTTAAGAAAATTTTTCTAACAACAAATAATCTAAACCATCTTGTTTAATCCCATTTATGTAAATTTACAGAACTAGAGATGTTACTGGCAGGATAGCATCCTGTTTCTCATATGTATAAGGGAGATTAATACTATTTTTAAGGGTCAATAAAGGAGTGATTTTGTAAAATCGACAAAGTATCTTGTCTTACAAATCAATTTTTCCTGCAGCCTTTGAAAAGAGTTGCTTTGAAAATCTAACCTCTGAGGGAAAAGAAATGACATTTTAAAATAATAGGTTTAGCTTTTTCTTTACTTGCTGCTAAATAAATGAAGGCACTAGACCAAAGGAGTAGCCTTAGGTAGCTAGTGCCACTGAATGGGAATGAAGGTTAGTCCTGATGGTATTTTAGTCCTTTCTTTCTTTTTGTTTTATCTTTCTTATTTTTTATCCTCCTTTTCATTTTCTTTTTTTTTCTACCCAAGGGCCTATTAAAGAAACTTAAAAGTTAAAAAGGTTTCTAGCCTCATGGCTGGTGGCAAATACCAGCAAGTTTTGGCTTTATAATTACAGAAGAAACTCTGCCACTTTTTCTAAGCATGCCCCATGGGTCGTTGTTAGAGATAGAACTCAGAAGACACAACGGTAGATGCTTGACATGCTGTCAGAATCTCACTGTTTGTAAAATACTGTGAAATTTGCCAGGGATTTGTGGAGCAATTTTGAAAGTGAAGTCAGAGAACCTTACAATCTTTACAGAGGGGATTTGTAGCAAGCTGTCAGCAGCAGCCGTGGGTGTTTAATGTATGTGCACATTCTCTTACTCCAATTTTAAGTAAGTAGGTTTCTGATCTTGAGGGAATTTTCCCCCCCACACTCTCTGGCACCTGTCTTCCTATGCAAAGTTGCATGATACTGTCACTACTACCAGGAGATGGGAGGAAAAAGGCCAGAGAAAAATAATTCTACCTGTCAAGAAATCAGATTAAAGAAATATAAAACCTTTAGAGCTGGAAGAGAACTGAAAATTGCTATGTCTTATTCACTGCTCTATTCCCAGTGCAATGAATATTCAATAGATATTTATTGAGTGAATATATGAATTAACTATCAATCTTTCCTATTTTACAGATGGGAAATCTGAATTCAGAGGGATGAATAATGTACCTAGAGTTTCACAGTAAATTGGGGAAGCCAGAAGTCTAAATCAGGCTTCTCAAATGTTCATGTGCCCAAGGAATCACCTGGGATGTTGTTAAAATCCAGATTCTGATTTAGTAGGTCTGAGATAGACCTCTAAGTTCCACATTTTTAATGAAGCTTGGGTAAGCTGATATTGTTAGTCCAATTAAAGGAAGCATGGATAGCAAAATTCTAAACCATACATTTCAAACTTCTCATAAGTATTTCCATGTTACAAAATTTACAACTGGCCTTTTCTATGATAGCAGCTAGTTTGTTTTATTCATTAAAGCTGAGATTTAAAAATTGGATTGTGTTATAATTGGCCCTTGTTGCATTACAAATGACTATTTGGGGACTATATACTAAATGAACTGACTTGTCTAGTTGCTAAGAGGCATGGTTAAAAGGAGAGTTCTTAATCTGCTTCCATTTATGAAATTGTCATTTCTTTCATACACAATAAAACTTTGGCTGACTCAGGTCTCTCTGGACAGATTCTCTTAGAGGAAGCACATTTATTTTCCTAGATGTTATTCCATTTGCCTCTAGAGTGTTAAGAGATTTTGAAGGAGTGTGTAGAGGTGTTTCTCCCAATATCAGTACACCTGCACATTGACAGAGAAAGCCTCTATTAGTTCTGCATTGCTGCTTGTCTCTGTGCGATGATCACTGGGCCTCAGCTGGAAGATTCAAAGACTAGGGGGCTAAAATCATCTGAAGGCTTGATGGAGGCTAGAGGAGCTACTTCCCAATGGTTCATGTGCACAGCTAGGTACTTGGTGCTAGCACAGGAGTGGGGACCCTGTGGCCTTCTAGAGCCTTAAGTGAAGCCTTTTGACTGAATCCAAATTTTACAGAGCACATCCTTTTATTTTTAATACATTTTTGTTCATCTTTTATATTTTTATTTTATATTTTCAATGAATGTATTTAAAATACCAAATAATAAAATAAGTTTCAACAAAATAATCCTCCCAGGTTAACCAGTGCAATTAGAACATTAGTATGCTATAAGAGCTAAATCGATAGCTGCTACACTCATGATTTAGTTCTAATTTCTGCTGCCTGACTGGTGCCACTACTGCATAAGGCTGGTTAGTGAGAGTTTATGGGGGTGGAGTACGCCAGTCTGTTAACAGCTTT